>BHFT01022121.1:0-14755 GCA_004320025.1 Laticauda laticaudata
GTCGAGGTGCGTACAGACGAACGAGAGCTGTCAAAAAGAAGACTACACATCGTCCAACCTCGCTCAACAACATCAACAAGATATTCAGTACATTAAATAATCACGTCATACCTGGGTACTAATATTCAGCAATAAAAATCATACTCGAAAACATCAAAAAGAATCGTTAGAAAATACAACGCAAACAGCCACGGTTACAGTCAAAATCCATTCATGGGGAGGGAGTATGGGTGAAAGGCCAAGGATCGGGCACTAGAGTATAATGAAGACCTAGTAACTAGTTCATGACAATGTTGAGCCGGCCAATTATTCTGCTCCATCCTACCCAGCCCCAGATCGTTGGCACTTCCAGCACAAAACACCACACTCGCTATCACGTGAACACTCTCATCACGCCCTCTACTCTGCGACCTCCGTCGCTGTGCTCTCTAGTGTCATTTTGAGGGTACGGAGGTGGAAAACAGGTTCTGTGTCCAGAGGATGCTGAGAGGTCTGTATATATTTTCAACAGCCCTTTTTTTGACTTGTGCAAGTCTACAGGTTCCCCTCCAACTCGCGACATGCCAGGGTTGGTCAGCAATTGTTGCTTATTTCTGCAGCCCTAATATCCTCTGAACGTCTGTGTCTGTCTTGTTGGGTTGCAGAACCAAACCAAAACACGTCTATAGTGTGCCGATGACAGACGAATAACATCCTCTGTATGAACTGTCACTCAGCAGCATCCTCTGGCAATTTGACTTTCTGACGCTGGGCGCAGAAAGAACATTCTTTGTTGTGCCTTTTTTTGACTGAAATTTTTGAAAGTAGGTGTCCATTTTACTTCTTTGATATGGATAAGAACTCAAGAAATTTGAAGTCTCTACTGTTGATACGCATGTGTGTAGTATTTGTAAGAGGTGGGCAGTTTTGCAGGGTCTTCTTTAAGTCTAACCGACCTTTCTACAGTTGTGAGTGTGTTCAGTTCCAGATGTTTCCAGTCGACCCATAAGGCAAGTTGTACCAACCTCCATCTGTATGCAGATTCATACTGTTCTGTTCATTGTCACCCGATTGTTCCTCATCTGCGAAAAGCTTACATATTTTAACAGATGTGATCGTTTGAGATGCCAGTCATCTGGGGGCGAGTCCATTTAGCAATGCCATGTAAGGAGAAGCAGGAGAATAGAGAAAGTACATTGTGCAGCCTTTGGGAGGCCTGTGGCCTAAATTGGACAGGTATCAGGATGTGATTCTGCCTAGCTTTGCTTTGCTGCTCTTGTCTGTTATGGCGAGTGTTATGATCCACTCTGTACAGTCTAACACTTAATTACACTTAATGTATGGGTAAACATTACTTGGATTTAGGTTTAGTTAGAAAAGAACTGTCGTGGAAATGATGATATTGAATGCCGAATTAACAGTCTACAAACCAATACCTTGGCGTAGGTATTTGGAGAATTCAAGGGTTTTTAGGTGTGTAGTTTCAGAGACAATATTTAAACAGCATCATCTGGTATTTGCTCGTTATGAAAATTGCAGGGTGATCTAACAGCAGATCAATGATGGTTTCTCCAGATAGTACAGCAACCTTAGCCTTTCCAAAAGAGTGTTTCATAATAAGAGATGTTAGAGCAACTGGTCCTGTAGTGATGCAATATTCAGCGTCTCCTGTACTGGAGGCGCTTCTTGGACTGGGGTGATAGTGGAACATTTTGAGAGCAAGAAGAAACACTAGCACACTCTAGTCGAGGTCATTGAAGATTCGCGTGAATGAATCGGGAGAGCTCAATGTGGTCAGCACAAGGACTTTTAAGTAAGAAGGACGTTATCTTGGCTGGGCCTGGGTTTCTTTCTTTGGCTTTTGTCGCCTGTGAAATAGAATCTTGCACTTCTTCTTTTCTGAGCTATCATCCCAGGGTTTGTGGGAGACTCTGAATCGGGGTGTCTAGGGGTCAGTTGTGGCAGCAGAGCTTTTGGCTCGGTCTGTGTGGTGTGTTGAGATCGGGGGGTTTGTGGAGATAAAGTGGCTGTAAATTATCCTTTCAAGACTGTGCAGTAAAACACACTTCAGTGCGGTTCATTTGCTAATTGTTGATTTCCTTCTTGCCTGGGAAGACGGTCGTTGCTGGTAGCCAGTGGCTATTTTTAAGATGTTTCCCAGCATGTTTGTTGGTGTCATTTGTTGAGAAACTGATTTGCTAAACGTTTTCAAGAGTATGCTTCTTTTTATTGCTCGATCTCTCTGTCAATATATGATTTTGTGGCCCGGTGGATTGTACAGCGCGTATGATTCTGTTCACCCTTTTGCTATATGGCTTCCCACTTTGGACAGAGTGATGTAAGTGGTGCATATTGTCATTCAAGGTATAAGTTACACGAAGAGCACTTGGCGCAGTGGTTAGAGTGCAGTACTGCAAACTACTTCTGCTGACAGCCAGCTGCCTGCAATTTGACAGATCGAATCCCACCAGGCTCAAGGTTGACTCAGCCTTACATCCTTCTGAAGTGGGTAAAATGAGGACCCAGATTGTTGGGGGGCAGGAGGCTGACTCTGTAAACTGCTTAAAAAGGACTGTAAAGCACTATAAAGCAGTATATAAGTCTAAGTGGTATTGCTACTGCTACTGCTCTTGCAATAGCTCTTCTGGAGCTATTTCTCAGCATAATACAGATTCTAATGTTCTACCATTCAAAATCTGCTCAGCCAATTGGGGAAAGTGGGGAACCTGAGTGCTGAGATCCTTAAGTCACTCATTCTTGCTAATTTAAGCATTGCTCAATTGTGAGCCATATCCAGGAAGATCTATAATACATCATGATTGCATACTTGTAATATACATCATGGGGATACTTGTAATATCCCAAGAAACTAGATTAAGATTACTCTAAATATCAATATAGATGGTGTGTTGCAGATCCTTGGAATAGGACTCAAAAGCTGAAACTAAATGACAGGAAGAACAAGGAAGAATCATTGATGCTTAAGGGTAGGATATCTCCAGCAAAGAAGGCTCTCAACAGCAAGCAGAAGCTGCAGTGGAGGTAGATGTCTCCATGTGATCACTGGGACTTGAGCTCAAAGAACGTGTTACCTTAAACATTAAAAACTTGTACTTATGTAAATTCACTGGATGTTCCTTTTGCATAAGAAAACTAATGCTAATTTGATTATTGATACCTATGAGATATTCAGTTCATAAATTGTTTTCAAAATGATCATACATCCTACAAAACACATCTGATACCATGCCCTCCCAACTCTCAACAAAATAAAAAGAAATCCTTGCAGAAGAGATTATATGTCACTTAGAGTTGTACTGTGAAGTCCTTGATGTTCTCTGAGCTGGATGGTTTGCTTACATTTTATTATCCACCTAGGTAAAACTGATCCAAAATTAGAACACTATTTCAATTGCAACTGGTTGTTCGCCAGCAGGTACAAACTGATCACCTATTAGGGCATTGAAGATGTTACTGGTATCTAGGCAGGTAATGAAATATCTGCAAGCAAACAACCAAGGCTCAGAGAATACCAAGGATTCCACAGAAATCCTTGAATTTGAAAAGCTAGCAATTGTCAAGATTTCTCACCACCTGCCACCACCACCCCATGCCCTACTCAATTTTGAAATGGAGGTGATACAAGATTCTTCTTGAGCATTCTTCAGTCATATTGTAATTGAGAAAGAAATTTACAGAAAGAGAACCAAGGTCAGAGTATCTGTTCATTAATGAAAGGTATGAACTGTGCAGTTGCTGGAAAATAGGGATATTCCAAATGTGGGGCTTACTATAAAGCCTGGAGCCTCTGTTCAGTTAAACGAAGCTTGCAAGGTAGAATGCAATTTTAGAGATATATATATCATAAATGGCAAGTTAGCTTTTCAGTTATTCAATGAATCTGAATCAAGGTTAAGATTAGGAAAAAGACTCTAAATCGAATTCTTATTTTCATATAGAGCAGTGTATTTCAATCGTGACAACTTTAAGACGTATGGATTTCAACTGGTTTCATCTTGCTTCATCCTAGATAAGGAATTCTAGGAAATGGTCCATACATCTTAAATATGACAAGGTTGAAAAACACTGATATAGAGCATGACAACATAGCAACAAAGTGCCTAACAATAACAATAGACATGGCACCTTAAAATATAAGGGCATATCATCTGACAATTCTTTGCAGATCATTATTTTGCCAACAAGCTTAACAAGCATAAAACAGTGCAGCAAAATTCTTAACAGGAACCCTGACTTTGCATCCTTCAACTTTGTGCTGTAGGTCATATGATGATAAAGAGACAAAATATCTTAAGAATATTACTGAAACTATTATCCAAAGCTCATGATTAAGCTCTCCCTAATTTATAACAGCATTATAAAACTGTTACTTTTCCAGAAAGAGATCTAAACCTACCCCACCATGGGAAAGGCATTGGCTAAATAAATGCATACCCAAACTCTTCACTCTTGCAACCCAGGGTACAATGTTCTAATGAAGAAACTTTATCTCCAGCCTTGCTCTTGTTTGTTGAAAGAAAATGAGGATGTGCAGAGCAAAACAGCAACTGTGAGGATAAACACACAGTTTGTGAAGGAAACCTGTGTGATCTGTGTGACCTATGAAAAAAGAAAGCTCTGTGACCCATCCATGTCATGATCCTACACTGTTTTCAGAAATCAAGAGGTTTGCATCATCCTTAAATGAGAATCAGGACTTGAGGACTTGCTCAGGAGAATTTTAAGCTACATATCTTGGAAATTGAAAATTGCAGACACAACGTAACATGATACTTCAAAATCAAACACAATCAGTCCAGTTGCTGCCACACAACAGACTTTTCTGAGATGTTATATTGTAATTACACTGTCAGTTCGCAGTTATAAAACAAGCTGTCTCAGTCCATATTTCCTCAGGCAAGATAAATGCCAAAACAGTCCTGATCCTGATGGATTTTTTTAATGTTTCAGGACTGGCCTTGCAGCCAAAAAGTTGCTCATCAAACACATGGCAATTAACTTGGAGATAGCCTAAAAACCCTGACTGGCAAGTTGCTTGCCCTTTGCTGTTATTGGAACAGAGTGGCCTGTGTTCAGAGGCAATACTAATCTATCTAATCTGTAGTTTAGCAGATTTTGTAAAAATGAACCCGGCCAGCTCCTCTGCTCATGCTTTTCTCCTCCCCTATTTCCTTTGGTTTGGCAACCCAGAGGAGAAACTGTCACATATATTTTAAATGAATCACTATTTAGCATGTCATCTATACCTACCATTTCAGTGATCAGTACAACCAGTCATACCTGACTGTGGGACTAGGTCTACAAGACTTATGCACATGTTTACTGATAGATATTCAGCCTCTACAAAAATTAGCAATTTTGCTGCAGCTAAAATCACTAAAAGAAAGAAAATTAAAGATCCTTTTTGTACCATTGCACCTATTTACCATTGTTATTCCAGCTGATTTTCTGGAAACCCTCATTCCCTAAAGTCCCATGACTGTGAAGCTCTGCCAGTGTTGAAGCTAGAATGTCAGATTTGTTTCTATATTGATGGATTTTTATGTACTCTGGTACGTCTGATTTTGGGGGATGTTTTAGCAATATTACTCTCAGTGCAAGTGAATTTTCTCTAAGTCTCTGGCCTTTAAGAATTGAAAAAGATGACATGAAAATATTTCTTAAATATATATTGCATATATTTCCTCTTAGAAGTGATTACATCAGATTTGATCACAAAATGCTTTGTGATGCTGAGCAGTATCTGTGATATTTGTTCAATGAATGGCACAATACAGCCTTTCAGTCAAGAATCTTCTATCTTCATGCCTTTTTCCTCATGATATCAAAGACTTTTTTTTTAGAAAAAAAATCTGGCTGGTTCTGTAAGTCTTGCCTTCTGAATTTTACTGATCCTTATTGCTCTTTGGGTCTGACTCTTAGTTCCATAAATATTTTATTGGAATAAGCTACTCAAATTCTCTGGCAGATAAAATTCTACTTTTCTATTTTTTTTAAGATGGTAGAAGTTTACTGTTAGAAATTTTCTTTCTTATTATTCTAAAATTTCCTGCAATCCAAAAACCTGTCTTCTTGGTTTTCTCCCTCCTTACTCTGCAAACTTTGTGATCTGACATTTCTTGATTGGATGACTCTACTACTCTATTATGCTTTCATCAAACCTCATTTTTCTTCTTTTTCATGGATACATTAAAAACTCAGACTTGAATAGATATATAGTATAATTCTTTTCACTGTAACTTTTATTGGCTCTGTTGTTATTCCCATCCAGTATTAACCAGATACATGATGATTCTGGGGAACTTCATGAAAGTGAACAACTTACTTTTCCTTTCTTTCAATTTTAATTAAATATGCATGCACTAAACTCTAAATTAGTGTTTCTCAAACTTGACAGCTTGAAGATATGCTGACTTCAACAACAAGGCTGGCTCGAGAATTCTAGGAACTGAAGTCCAGTCCACACATCTTCAAGTTGCCACAGTTGAGAAACATTGCTTTAAATGCTTCATAAACACAATAGTGAAATGGCAATTTTCAAGTGATGTGCAATATCTTCAAGTTTAACATACCATTCCAAAAGTTAAATTCATATACCTATTCAAACATTTGTCAGCTGTAAGAGTATTAACAATTTTTGAAATTGTTCTTCCTAATTTTTAAAATGTCCTTCCTAATATTTTTTAAATATTGCATATTTTTTTCTACCTCATCCTTTCCATTTAATTTGTTTAAGATTTTGAACTTTTATTCATATAAATATTTATTGTGCTTCTCTGCTACAAGGGAGAAATAAGCACGAGTCAGGAAAATAATCACTGCTTTCATTAAAAGAATAAGGTACTGGGGATCAGGTCATAAATCAAAAGGGGTGTTCACAATCTGATCTCCCCCCAGTGTCACATTCAGTGCCGCCAATTCGTTGGGCTTAGTTACCAGAACTCCTGCAAAATTTATCAATCAGCAGAGAAAAAGTATCATATATATGGGAAGTAATTGCATGAACTATATCTATTTCATTATATTTTAATTTTAAAATACATTTGGGTTTTTTTGGTTTTTTTCTCCTGGATGTGGCTGTCAGGACTGTCAATGGATAGAAGATGTTTTCTTAACTCTATGCGCTCTTTCAATGGTCAGAAAGAACACAGAGAATAGAAGCAATCTAATGTTATTAATGGATGTTACAGAGCTAAAGATAATAGTAAATCTGTTTCCTCTTCTGAAGTTATACTACTGAAAGACAGAATGAAACATTAAAATCTGATTGGGTAGAAATTTGGTTCTATCATTATTACTCATTCAGAAATGATCAAGGATCTGATAGGGTTGTTATTTTTGGAACACAGCAGATACAATTTATTGCCAGTTTCATTCTTGTCTCATTGAGCACCTGATGGGACCTACACTTTTGTTATGGCCCACTTGTTTGTTGAAGTGTTGCTCCAAGATGTCACTTGAAGGCCAAGTGTGGGTTTTATCCTGAAAATATTTGTGTAGCACCATGATTAGCTTTGACTTTAAGTGCTATGTGAATTCGAAATGATGGTCTTGTTTTCTAAAATTGTTGTAAAATTGTTGAACGTTCTGAAGGTACATTCTTTTTCTAGCTGTGGCCAATAAGATTACCCAGGAAAACTCACAAATAGAACAAAATGACCATATCTGTTGTATCTGATTTATTGCCAGCAAAATCAAAATTCTTTCTCTCCCTCAATTTGTCTCATTGGACATTGGGCTTCCAGCAATTATAGCAAATTTACTTCCATGTAATCTTTCAGAAAGGATTAACATCACTAGTTCATTGGCAAATGATGACAAGTTAATTTCATGAGTATCATTTTAAATGTTTATCTGAAAACAGTTTCCCCCCACCTAAAGTTCTAAATTGCATTCTGGGGCATGTATATTTATTTTTCTACAGTAGACACAACAATAGTCAATTATCTGTATAGACCATGAGTATGGCTTCAAAGCTTGGGATTGCAGGCATGGAATAAGCAGAAAAATAGCTATTTTTTCTTTTCCCAAAGCTTTGCCTATGTTCCAGGAAGGTAAGTCAGGAAAAATGGAAAGTCTGCATGCATATATGCCACCCCCCCAAATTCTATTTGTCTATATGGAACATGTATAATTTATTTTCAGCATGGTGCAATATCTTGACTACAGTATGGAATTTTATTTCTTATTTCCACAGCCTCTCTTGCAGTTTCTAGTTTCCCAATAATTTCCCAAAGTCTCAGTATAGAAAGAAATACAAGGCTGATTCCCAGCTTGATCTTAAACACACTAATGGTAATCCAGTAAGTTAGCCAAGCATATGAATAACATTAACAATGCACTGAGTATGTTCAGATTGTTTCATCTGAAACAATGGAAGCATCAGAGACCCTACATCAAAATCTATTTTACTGCCATCAAACATCTATTTAAGATTTAAAGTTGAAGGGACATGTAAGCAATAGTTAAATATTTGCAGAATCTAATTCAAGTCAGCTCGTGCCATAACTCCAAAAGTTGTTCTCAAGACAGTTGTATTGTAGCAGCTAGACAACAAGATTCTTATTTTATACATACATAATTAGAGATAAACTCCACTGGGCACTGTGGGTTTATGCAATATTCTAAGCCATGGTTTTCTTTATTATTTGTGACTAAGCAGGGTCCCCATATTATGCTAAACTATTAGCATAATCTCTAAACCACAATGCTGGGTACATATAATACACTAAACCAAAGTCATATTATGCCTTAAAATATTGAATAAAGCAAGTCTGTAAGACTTACTCATAACTAGATATGTATTAATTTATGTAATGTGTACCAGAATGTCTCCAATTTAAAATTAGTTTTTCCCATAGTCCGTTTTGTGGCCTTTACAAGCCATTATCTAAGAATCATGTTTTCTTTGCAGTAATAATGTTTTACTCCCTGACTTTTTAAAGTAATATTGAAGGGACTATAATTTCAATCATGACTTCATATGTACCAGTATATGATAAGAGAAAAAAAGTTTCCAGGACATAGCATTATAGAGTGTTGAAATATGCTGAGGTTTGGTTCATACATAATTATACTTTGCATCTGCTATCGGCATCCTTACATTTTGGCCCCCAAATCTTTACAACTCTCAAAAACTGCAGAAACAGAAGCCTGAAAAGTTCTTAGGAATTCAGCCAAAACAAAATAGTCAAAGCCTAACTGTTTATGAGATTTTCCCCCTCAATTAAACTAAAAAGAATTATGTGCTTCTTCCAATGATTAAAGAGAACTTCTCTTATACACAGAAGCATTTACAATGAATCAAAGTCAAGATGACATATATGTAGTAACAGAAGAACACAACATATTTGTGCTCAATTTCTGATGCAAGTTGTAAGTTGTGGGTTTCATGTTCTGATGTACATTTTCTCACTTTTTGCCCCTTCAAGGGCTCTATGGATAAATATCTATGAAATCATCACCCAGCCAGCTAAGCCTATAAATTAGCCAATAAGAGATTCAATGGAAGAAATAGTCCAATCCTGAAGCATATTCACTAACAAAAGAGATTCACCTGTTTGAGTCCCACTTAGGTAGCACTGATCATCATTGATGGCACAGTGATTAAAACACATTATTGCAAGCTAACTCTGTCCACAGCACAGCCTGAAATTTGATCCTGACGAGCTGAAGGTTAACTTAGCCTTCCATCTGAATGAGGTTGGTAAAAGGAGGATCCAGATTGTTGGAGACAATATGCTGACATTGTAAACTGCCCAGAGGATGCTGTAAAGCATTATGGGGCATTATATAACTCTAAGTGCTATTGCTATCACCATTGTCACCAGCACTGGCACACAACAAACCTACTCTACCTGTGGTGCCTGAATTTATGCCTAATTTTGAAATATTAGCTTTTCTAATCTTTAATATACCTTTTTATCAGCCTGTTAATTGTGCTATCCTTATACGAGGCAGCAAATGTGCTAACCAATTTACTTTTCATTTTTCAAATATGTGATCCTGAGGGTGTCTGTTCACAAAATCTGCAATGTTAATTCAAATGGTTGATTGTCCACTATTTCCCACTTTAGAGGACTTATTTCCCACTTCCTTGAACTGTAATCCATAATTTGCTTTGTGCTTCATATGTTTTCTCCACATTTTATATGAAATTTGAGGGGAAAAAGCATATCAGGCATACAGCAAATTATGTATAACAGTTCAACAAAGTGGGAAATACCGGTAAGTCCTTTTAAATATATTTAAAACAAAGTGATGAAATCAAATGGTCAAAAGTACCAAAATTCCCTTCCAATGTAGATATACAAGTTCCAACAGGTTTAGCTAGTGCTGTATTAACCTTAGCAGCACCATTTAAAATCCTTAACTGCAGAAACTTGACACATGTATGTTTTTGACAATAACATAGTTTCTGAACATCAAAAATACACAATCAATGTAAAGCTGAACAGAAATGTTTAGTACAACTGAACTGGTTCTTCATATATATCCACTTCTAAGGCAGAAAGCAACTGATTCCAAATAACATTCAAAAAATTAGGTGTCTTGAGTACAATAATGGAATCATATGGGTTATTTTTACTCAGTTTGGGTAATAAATCAGAAGACAAGATTGAGAGATGCTGTCAATGAGTGGAAAAATGTGGAATCCTGTTGTGTATATTTAACAATTATCTGTTGAAAAGAGCCCTTCTCAAGGTTATTACTGTGAATCTTGTCTCTAATCAGACTTGTCATGTCCACAGCTACATTGCCAGTCTGAGAAGAACAGGAGTATATTGCACATAAAAAGCTATTCCTTAACATTTAATCCAAAATCAGCCCCTATAACTTAGAATGTCACAAGTTTAAGGATTGCTATGAGCTACTCCAATAAAGAAGCTAGAAACACAGATGCAAACATGTTTTAATGTTATGGACATGGTTGCTCTGCCCAGGGAATAATTAATATTGATATGATTGCAGCAATCAAAGTAATGTGCCAGAGGTTAATCAATCATACCAGCTCCTTTGGTATGGTATAAAGAATTTTTTTTAAAAAAAAGTCTTGCAAGCCACTATCTCTCACCAAACAAGTTTTTTCATACGGGGAATGGAAAGGATGCTTACAGTTTAGATTTTATGATGGAAATTAAGACTGGAGGGAGCAGGGAGAGAGGAAAGAGAGTACTGTTAATGGAGAAACAGCAGTCCAATCTCTGCACTATCTACTAGTGCCAAGAAGGAGCTTCCTAAAAGGAAGTATATCTTTACATCATATGCTGAACAGGGAAAAATATATTTCAAATTCACTGAAAATGGAAAGAGTTTCCACATGCTGGGTAAAGAATACAGAGAACCATTTCATCAGAAGCCACTTCAAGAAGCAGAAGATATACATTATTTATCTGTAAGTGGGGTTCTTTGAGCTTTATTATTCAGTGGGGCTATTAAAGGAAGCATCTTAGGCGTTTGGAAGAATTTTACATCAAATATATACTTTGGAAAGTGCAAAACTAGGGGAATAGCAAAAAGAAGTTCAATATTAAATACAATAAATCATCTGAAGCCTAGGAGATTATATATATATATATATATATATATATATATATATATATATATGTGTGTGTGTGTGTGTGTGTGTGTGTGTGTGTGTGTGTGTGTATGTATGTATATGTAAGTATATGTATATATGTATGTATATNCTGATGATGGCAGATGAGATTCTGCTGAAACGTTGCTACAACTTTAACAGAACTACAATGACGTGGGATAATACCCGAAGGAAGCTAAACAGCACAAATGTAAGTACCCGCGAGAGCTTAATATATATATATATAGTGCTCTTCACTAAAATTAGCTCTTCCATCAGGAGATTTCAGGAAGCAAGCGAGCGTGATATTTTATCACAGCTGGCATCTTTTTTTCTTAAAAAAAATTCTCGGGACCCTGAAGGGAGTGTAGAGAGAATAGGGAACGAGATTATGGTCGACTGTTACTATAGGTGCTGATTTTTGGACATTGAGAAGATCTATTCTCGAAATCCGCCTTTTAAAAAGTTGTGCTTCAAGCTCAACAGGGCTACTAACTGCTAACCCTGATGGAATTGCTCCTACTGAAGGTGAAAAATGGAGAGGTGAACAGGACTCTTCCCGAACCAATACCGGAATGCATCAGCCCAGAGGATTTCACCTGGAGGGCAGAAAAAAAGTCTTTTCCACTACAGCCTAGTAAAGTTAACGTGTGGATCAGATCTTTGTTCCAGTTTGTTTTGAAAGCTTATAGCAGGATGTGAAAGCTCGTTTTGGAGCATTCCGAGAAGCACATTCGATTCTTTCACTGCCCAGCACTCCTCTACTCAGTATTCCTTAAAGCAGGGATCTCCAACCTTGGCAACTTTTAGCCTGGCAGACTTCAACTCCCAGAATTCCCCAGCCAGCCTTAAAGAAAGCTTCAGAAACAATACTGGTTTTCCTTTGAAAGCCTTTGCGTTCATGCAAGTTCATCCTTTCAACTTGCTCTGAAATGGGTGGGAAGTTGCAGGAGGTCTGCTCGCAAATGGCACACCGGATCCCTTCGCCCCCGCCAACCTCCTCGGATTTCGCAGAGCAGAGAAGCAGAAACCTGGAGAGAAGTTTCAAAGGGCCAGGGATCTGACGTGCCGCATTTCCAAAGCCCAACTACAAAGTTGACAAGGGGGTTGGGGGAGAGAGCCAAGCCAACTCTGGCTTTGTCGGCAAGCAACTCGATCCGAGGAGATCGGTGGGCAGATCTCAGGCGGGAGACAGAATGGTCTCGGGGGTTGGTCTGATTCCGAAGGGCTTGTGAATATAAGATTCTCCACTTCTCCAAAGACTCCCTTCCGAAGCCAAAAGCCCAGGAACGGAGGAGAAACCTTATTTAGAAATCCGCTCGGAAAACCTGGAGGGAAAAAGAACCGGGTCCCTGATCGAGAAACACCGACACAGATGCACCCACGGATACTTACAGTTCGTAGGAACTGTATCTCGTCTTCCCCTCCTTCGCCCCCTTCAGCCATGGCTCTGGAAGTGGGGTCGGTTGATGTGGGGCGGGCGGAGAGCGCTCTGCTCAGCCTCCGATCGCCTCTTCAGCGGCAGCTGGCAGGCTCACCTCAGCTCCTTTTCCCGATTGGCATTAGCATCTCGCAAAATCCTTAGCCATATAGGGAGCCCCGCCAACTCTTCCACTGCACTGCAGACTGTCAGTCAACCCCCCCCCCCTCAGCGCCAGAACCAACCGAGCTGCTTCCCCATTTCCAGCAAGCTAACCCCCCTCCTCCCACCACTTCCGCCTTGCCCCCTTTCTCTAGGGAGAACCGATCGGGAAGGCATCAGAGGAAGCCCTCCCTGCATTTCCAAGGGTCTCCTCTCTCTCTCTCTTCCCCCCCCCCCCAAATCTCCCTTTTTTTTTAAAAAGGTCTCTCAATAGCGCAATCAGGGGGTGAAACGACAGTGAAAAGGGAAGCTCTCCCTCCCGCTTTGCTTGGTGGCTTCAAATGTCTGCCTCCTCCCGGTGTTAGAAAAAAGAAGAAAAGAAAAGAAAAGAAAGTATCGCAATCAGCAACTCTTCCCTCCTTATTGATGAATATTTCAGAGGATTGAAATACGGACCGTCATCAGCTTGGGAGAGTAATTATTTTAGCAGCAGGTTTCAGGCACGGGCAAAATTATCTATTTATCTAAAACAAGCAACAGCAATTCTTCTGTCTGATGATACAATTCCATCCTCTAAAGGAACTGTGTGTAACTGTTAAATCAGCGACAATTTCCACAAAGCAATTGCTATGAAGCCCAATCTATCTGGGATCTATGCTAGGCTATAATTACCAACATGGGTACTGGAGTCCCATCCTATGCATGCCTAGGAGGATGCAAGTTCTGCTGAAGTCAGTGGAATTTATGTCTCAGTACAACTGATTAATTTGATTGGTTTTATTCCTTACACCTCCAGTCTTTGGCTTCTCAAGTTTGGTAGGAAGAGTGAATCAAAGCTGTTCTTCAAACCTATAACATAACCTTTCTCGGAAACCAAAAATGTTACTTTGAAAAAGGAAATGAAGAATGCTTCAAAATAGAAGAAGAAAGGTTACAGTATATGATTCTCAGCAGCAATGAAGATCTTGCCACATGCTCAACCTTGAGAAGTTCACAGATTAATTTAAGCATCCCAAAAAATTTATATGTGCTTAAATTCCCTTGCGTGTTGTCCTTGCCCAATCAGTTGTGTCCATTTGCTTGTATATTCAGCATTTGCACTGCTTGTGTCAACAACCTTTTGCCTGTATCAACAACCTTTTGCTTGTGTTCCACAGTCAGATAGAGCTGGACAAGATCAAGTAATTTTGTTGCTCTGGTAATAGAGGTTTTCCCCTTAAGCCCACACAAAATGCTCCACTGAAGGCAAAGCAGCATGCATAAATGCATATAAGAAATATGGCCTGGTTGTAGGGGGGGGGCTTCCTGTGGTGCTCTGTGTGCTTTTCCGTCTGACCACTGCATTTGATCTTTCAGAGTTCTGCCCGTCATTCATCCTTGTATTGACAGCATGGCCAGGGAGTCGATCTAATGGAAGGGCTGCCTGGGTCAAGGGCAGCTATTCTCCCAGGTGTTCCAGTGATGCAGCACTTTGAAAGTCATTCATGGGCCACTTCCCATCACAATGCAAATGTCTTTCTAAAGCCCCTGTCACACTGCACCAACGGATGCAAAGAGGATGTAAAACGTTAAAAAAAGCTTGCCATCCATTGGAA
>BHFT01022123.1:5140-66161 GCA_004320025.1 Laticauda laticaudata
TATTCTTTATTCCAATACTCTCTTCTCTTCTCTTCTCTTCTCTTCTCTTCTCTTCTCTTCTCTTCTCTTCTCTTCTCTTCTCTTTATTCCAATACTCGCTTCTCTTTCATTCTATGATATTCTTTATTCCAATACTCTCTTCTCTTCTTTACGCCAATACTCTCTTCTCTTCTCTTCTCTTCTCTTCTCTTCACTTCTCTTCTCTTCTTTATTCCAATATGCTCTTCTCTTCTCTTCTCTTCTCTTCCCTTCCCTTCCCTCCTATTCTATTCTATTCTATTCTATTCTATTCTAGCCTAGCCTATTCCCTTATATGAGCATTCCTCAACTTACATTCATTTAACAACTGTTCAAACTTACAACAGCACTAAAAAATGGGACTCATCACTGATCCTTGCATTTATAATGGTCACAAGACCCCCACAATCATGTAATCAAAATGCAGGCAACTGGCATGTATTCAACATGGTTGCAGCATCCCGGGTTCATGTGTTCATTTGTGACCTTCCTTGCCAGCTTCTGACAACCAAAGTCAACAAGAAATCCGGGACTGACTTAACAACAAGATCCACTTAACAACCCTGATGATTTGCTTAACAAATTACGCCCCAGTAAAGGTCATAAAATCAGATACAACTCAAAAGCTGCCTATGTTTTTCTGGAAGTTCATTGCTTTGCAAGGTACCTCTCACTCACCTAAGGAAAAAGCAAGTGAATCTATTTCCTTGTGTCAAGTGGCAAAGAATATATGGTGCCCATTTCAGCATCTGAAAGACAGTTTAGCCATGTCCGCATTTTTTCCCCTCGGTGAGCCACAGAATGAGACTCTTCACATTGAATCAGGATGCTGTGTGTCCTTCAACTTGACAGTAAAATATCATAAACTTTGCTACGCAG
Organism: Laticauda laticaudata; assembly: GCA_004320025.1. NCBI lineage: Eukaryota > Metazoa > Chordata > Lepidosauria > Squamata > Elapidae > Laticauda > Laticauda laticaudata. Next base: position 6,038 of record BHFT01022123.1, read on the forward strand.
AGAATAAACAAGGAGTGAAGCAAAGCTGGAAGTAGTAACATTGGGGCCTGCTCTTTCACCCTTACCCTTGCAGCCAGCTCCTCCAATCATACTAACAAAGGCTATGAATAATCTGCAAAGAATCTCAGTTATACAGGTCATGATTGTCCCAAAGGTGCTTTTTCAGAGCTGAAGAAGATTCTTGGATGAGAAGCAAAATGTCTTCAAAACAAAAAACAAAGAAAATCCAGTTGCCTCCTGAAAAAAGCACCTTTGGGACAGGGGTGGGATGCCACAGATTCTGTATAGAATTGGTAGCTCTGAAGAGCAGCAGACACCAAACCGGTTCTGTGTCTGCTGCTGTTTAGCCCACCTGGTAGCCCGGGCTCTTACCTGTCTTTTATTTCCTGCTTTTTCATCCTCAGCTGCTCTGTGTGGCACAGCTGAGGTTGAAAAAGCAGGAAAAAATAGGATTTTCAAATGCTGCGCACCTGCGCGCAGCGCTTTTCAGCTGTCCAGGCAGCACAGCTTATGGTTTATTACATGTGCGCACAGCAAAACATAATCACCGAACTGGTAGTAACACTGGATGAATCCCACCCCTGCTTTGGGACAACCATGACCTGGATGACTGAGAATCTCTGCAGACTTTTAGCTATACAATTTGGAATGAACATCCTTTGAATGGTATTGGAGTAGGAATGGATTTCCATAGAAAAAATTGCAGACTACAGGAACCAGGAGCACTGCTCAGGTGGCCCCGAGGACACAGATAAACCTCCAAGTGCTTCAACAACCCTCTAAAAGGGTGCAAATGACCAGCTGTCTGCAAGGAATATAAATCCTTCCATTCCCCACCATCCAGTGAGAGCTGAAGAAGCTTTTTGGATGAGAAGCAAAATGTCTTCAAAAGAAAAAAACAAGAAAATCCAGTTGCCTCCTGAAAAAAACACCTTTGGGAAAAGTATATGAATAGCTTTCTCAGGCTTTTAATGTGCTGCTTTATGCAGTTAGTTAGGTCCTTAGCTTAACATATTATACAAAAGAAACAATCAATCCACCAAAAAGGGAACAAAAGACCAAAACACCTCCCCACCAGCATTCAGGACCCAGAGGAGCAATTGATTAATTCCAAGATTAAATCAGATCAACAAGCAGGAAGTAAACAATACCCCAATCAAAGAACTGCTGAACAATCTAACAGCAAACAGCCCACCAAGGCACCTCCCAGATCACCCCCACCAACACTGACAGGGCAGGCCACTAGAACATAAACTGAGAGCAAACCCAATTCCTTACTAGCACTGCGGATGTTATCTAACTTGGGTAATGAAAAACTTGCAAGAAAATGACCAAGCTCAGAGAGCACCAAGGACCCCACAGTTCTTAGCTTGATGTTCATCCCTACCAATTATTTTTTTCTAAAGCGTATTATGAATGACCATATGTAAACCTAACCTATTAGTTGTTTTAATTGCTGAAGAAGCTCTGGGAAGTATGCAAAAATAGAGATTAAAAGCAGGAAATCAACAAAAGCAGCTATGTCAAATCATGTAAAGGAGCAAGACAGGCCATGAAAACAGCCATAAAGAAAACCAAAACCAATGGTGTTGGATTTGCCAGGGATTAATTTTGTCACTGGACTGGTTAGAACTAAGCAGATATATTCTCTTCCATCTTTCCTCTCAGTTGCCACTGAATCTGATGGAAGAGATCCTTTGAAAAGATTAGAGCAGAGGTGTCAAACTCATGTCGTCACGGCAGCATCATGTGTCGTATCGGGACTTCCCCCCTTTGCTAAACTGGGTATGGGTGTGGCCAACAAGTGACACATCCAGCCTGGGAGTTTGACAGCCCTGGATTAGAGAATTTCAGAGTAATTTTCATGTGTGATGTTCTTATACCACCCATGCTGCTATTCAGATGCAATTAACCCGAAAACAAAGCAGTTCAAATGATTACAAGTTTATTGCATACTAAATCTCTCTATAAGAATCTGAACTATTAATGGTCAAAAACAATTGGTGGTAGATAAGAGTCAATGAAATTCCAGAGGGGTTGGATTTACAGTATATCTCTTGTGGTCATGAAGGGATTCGAGGTTGATGACACATTTGACTCCTCCTTTGTGCTCAACCTGGTCATCTCCTACAACTCATTTAGCTATGATATGTCTGAAGTATAAGGATGTGACGATCTTGCATTTTCTTACAAAGTTTTCTCACCAGCTATCTGCAGGCTCCATCACTTTCTACTTGCTCACTAAATCTTGAAGAGAGGACATTTCTCCCATAAAAAGAACTTTCACAGTAATGGGGCTCCTATCTTTCTTGAAAAAATTAACTTCCCCCAGAGTAATATGCCAAAGTTTCCCACTGAATTTCTCTGGTCATAAATTGGGTGGAGAATTACAAAAGGCTATTAGTTTCCAGATTGAAACCTAGTATTTCACTGAATACAGGAGAAAGTGTTGCAGAATAAATTTGCAAAATTAATTAAATTTAATAGAATTTAGCCTGGAAATTTCCCCCCAGATAAATATCCTTCATTCTCTTTTCCCAAGCTTACAATTATCAACAGCTCCTACATTCTCAAATAGTTGTATTGGCCTGTTTTATGTTTATCCTATTTTATTTCATTTTGGCAACTGATTATTTTAAACCTATCTGATCTACTATGCACTGTTCTTTTTTTTAACAAATGGAAAATACAGATATTTTTTTAAAAAAATCAATATGATATAGCTTAGAGCACAGGCAAAATTTATCATGTCCAACGGGTTACTTGGGAAATAAATTATCCCCATAAATGTGGATATATAGAGGTATAAGTAACCACTTATTTATTTAGATGTTTTACATTCTGGCTTTCCATCAGCAGATTCTAAAAGTGGACAGTAACAAAGTCACAATAATACAACATCTATCCTGATTCATTTCCATCAAAATGCAATCCTGTTAGTTAAATCTGAGGATTGCCTGGCTGAGAGTTTTCCCCATGGAAAAAGGGGAGAGGGGAGAAAGGAGAAAGGACAGGAGAGGGGGGGAGGGGAATGGACAGAAGGGGAGGGGAGGAGAGGAGAGGAGAGGAAAGGAAAGGAAAGGAAAGGAAAGGAAAGGAAAGGAAAGGAAAGGAAAGGAAAGGAAAGGAAAGGAAAGGAAAGGAAAGGAAAGGAAAGGAAAGGAAAGTTTTATTGGACAATGTTCTCAATAACATCTTGACTATAAGAGAAGCTCAACAGATTCCTGTAGCTCCAACATTATATGAAAATATTAATCCAACTCCTTTAATACTGTACAACTTCCTACTTGTTCCAACTTGGCACCCTTTAAGTAATTCATTTTTTTTTTTAAGAATCTGTTCCAGATGGTCCAAAAGGTACCAGATGTGATTCTGCAAATGGAAGCAGGCCTTTTTCAAGGGACTGTCTTTAATATCTGTTTGAAGTTAATGTTTGCAAAAAGGAAATCTGTCTTCCCTGATTTAAGTTGACAAATTGCAATCTATGAAAGATTGTGTTTGATTTGCTATTTTTCCCCCCAAAGCAATCTTTCTGCTGCAATACACATGCACAAAGCTAATCCTTAAATAAAGCATATTAGTTATGGGATGGTAATATGAACAAAATAAAACGAAGGTGAATCAACTCCATTGCTGTCGGTCTATAAAATTCATACTCTGTTCTCAATCATTGAAGAGTATTTAAATACTTGGGTTTTACAGAACACTTATATTGGTTTTAGAGGGCAGATTATATTTTTGTATCTAAAACTAAATGACTGTCTTATTAAAAAAAACAACACTGTCCTGTTTATAGGATTCCTGCAACTCTGCAATATTTTTTTTTTCATTCACTTTGATGACCCCCTAGGTAGATTTTTCTTGTGAGGCTGAGGTATCTTAGGTTGACAGCTTTCAAAATATGTACATAGCTATTGCCAATCATAAATGTACAGGTGGACTGAATTAATTAAAGAACAGATTTGTCGCATCTCTTTTATTGACTTATGGCTAAAGCAAAAATAATCCTTTCTGGAGATAAATGAACCACCTTCTGGCCACCAGAGGGAACCAGCTAAACTGTCCTGATCTTCCTGCTCATTGGAATAACATCAGCAAGGTTATATTGGAAGAAGGAAGCATAGATGTTGAGTCAATCCGTTTTTCTCTAACTTTCTCTTTCTCATTTCACTTTCCCTAAGAGGCAGAAGTTACACAGCCATGCAATGGCTAAGAGTCCCCTTGTAGAAACGGAGATCAAGGGGTGCTTCCTATCACTTCTGCAGACTGTTGGCATTTGAGTGAAGTAAGAATTATTCCTGTAAAAGACAGAGCAAATGTAATGCCATATTTAGCCCTATGTAACCTAAGAAACGTTACTTGAAACATTAAGTAAGACATTGTATAAGAATGTTCTTTGTAAGACAAAAGCAAGACTATAAAGATCTTAGCACATTCTGGTCAGAAAGTTAGTTGGCAGGTCAAAGGAAGATAGCCTGCAGGTCAAGCAGCTGTCATGCTAAAATTAATAATGTTGACCATAGTTGGATATAGCAATGGATTGAGAATACTAAAAATAAACAGCTGCTGGGATGGCATTGCTGGGAAGAGGGAGAAGTTGCCTCCCCAGAAATTAACCAAAAATGATAAGGGGCCGGAATTCTGAAAATGTATTTCACCATCATGTATTTCTATGGAAGATGTCTCCTATCTCCTCCCCAAAAGGAGAAGGAGTCCAGTCTTTGCAAATGCTTAAAATAAACAGATCTTTATATTGTTCATGAATTTCCTGTTGATTGCAAACTGAGAAGTTGCTTTTTCTCACAATATTTAATGCTAACATGGAGTTCTTTTTTTCTCTCCCTTAATCATAGGAGCCAACTCTATTCAATAGCCGGCTTGGAGTAGGAGATGGGAGAAATGTCAGAAAGAAGCTCAGAGATATTCATCTTAGTCTTCCAGACATGTGCCTTTGAAGTGATAGAAGGCAAGATACTTTGGGGTGTACTGTCATTTCAAACAACATAGGAAGTTGTGCTACAGCTGTCCAGTTTTAGGCCAATATTTTTGCATTGTTACATGGGGGTGTTAATGACTGCAAAACTGGGACTCCATTGCTGAGCTGCACACATTCCTGCTGTCCCACTTTCTGCTTCCTTAGTCACTGGTGATTTAAAAAAACGAGCACTGTGGGGCACTCAATGCAGGGTCCCAAGTGCAGCTAATAATCCCCATGCCCTTTCCAGCCCCTAGTAAAATCTTCATTCTAGACAAGACTGCTAATATTTATGGCCCCCAACACAATGGCTCATTCTGCTGTCTCTGTATCAGAGTACCAGGCAGTCAATTTCCCTTCACTCTTTGTGTCATTTCTTCATTTTGTGCCTTTCCCCCCAATCTCTGGAGAGAGGACCACCAAGATTTATTGGGCTGCTCCACAGACACATCATCTCACTAACTGCAGAATGGCAGTTGTAAAAAATCCCATTTGCCAGCCTATTAGAATCCTATTAGTACTCCCAACAGAAGACCAGCCTCCTCCCTCTCTGTGGAATTAGAGAGGCTCGTGGAGTCTGGTGCCACTGTTTTATGGGTCTCCTCCTTCCCAACTAGGAGATCAAACTGCTTGTTATAAAGCCTCAGGCAATAAATGTCCTTGGTCCATAAGCCCCATGACAAAATACTTGTGAAGAGAAGAGAAAGTGACAGACCAGCTGAAGCACAGCTTCTCAGAGGATGCTAAAGAGGATACCAGTACATTTTCTGAATCGATAAGAAGATCCAGCTTGGCAATAACCCAAATCATTGTTTTGGACCCATTTTAGTCCATCAATAAGGTTGGGATTCCATACCATACAAGGCATATACAAAAAGAGGAGAAGGCCAAGGAACACGAGATAGATACAGGAGAGACATCAAGAGCACACTACAACAGCACCAAAAATAACAATGGTTGAGGCTGTGAGAAGTGAAAAGCCAGAACTTTCAGGTTAGGAAGAGGAGGAAGGAGAAGAGAAAGGGGAAGAAGAAAGCTCAACAATGTATATTAGGGGTGTCAAACTGGATGTCTTTGAGGGCTGGATCAGCATTGTAGTTCTCCTCCATGGGCCACTAGCGGGAGGGTGGGATGGATGCCTCCTGCAGCACCCTGCCAGCCAAAATGGGGCACAAGAGGTCCACACATGGCACCCCTGCACCTCATTTTCACCCTCCATGACCTCCTGCAGCACTCTGCTGGCCGAAAATGGGCCATGCAGCCCATTTTCAGCCAATTTTGGGCCCATTTTTGGGCCTGTTTTTCAGCCTGTTTTTGCACTGTTTTCAGCTAGCAAAGTGCTGCAGGAGGCCATGGAGGGTAAAAACATGTGGGGCCCCTCACACATGGCCTGTTTTGGTTGCCAGGGCACCACAGGCCAGTCCTTTGATATTTCTAGGCTGGCCCTGCAGACCAGATTTAAGCATCTCATGGGCCGGATGTGGCCCATGGGCCTTGAGTTTGACACCCCTGGTGTATATAGTTTGCAGAATCAAATTCTTATCATTTCCATTCACCCACTGGGAAATTTGGGGGAAGCATATCACTCCCTCTAAGGGAAGAAAAGGAATACCAGTCATGAATGAGTCTGCAAGACAATAGAGAAGAAAAACGAGATACTCGCTGGATCTTGGACACTACACAGCAGAAGATCCTAGCTAAGGTGTTGATATAAGAATTGTTGACCCAGCTATGTGAAGGGGTATATAAGTCTACATGCTATTGCTATCAACATTCAAAGTTCGCCAAAATATTCTGCAAAATCTGGTTCTTTCGACCTCCGTGTTTCTCAAACTTGAAAACTGTTTCTCCATGATGATTGAGGAATTCTGGGAGCTGCAGTCTACACAGCTTAAAGCTGCCAAGGTTGGGAAACACTGTTCTACCTCAATAATGCCATCGAGCATTTCACTCATAGCAAGTAATGCCACGACCGCCTTTATATCCTTCCTAAAGTTTGCTCTAGTTGCTTAATGATGAATAACACCACTACAATTGACTGGTGCCTGAACCATTCAACTTGTATTATTTGCCTTCACACTTTCAAAAGATTATTTTTCCACCTGAAAGAACTGTCTGTCTAGAAATCCACAGTAATATATATGAGTCCAGGCACAAGAAAACTTAAATCTTATTTGGCCAATTGGCCTGGCATCTTCCTTGCTGAAGCCAAGCTGGTCGTCTGAAATGTCTTTCTCCTGATAGCAAGCTTCTTTTGTTAAAGTGGTTTTTTTTAACCCTCTAAAAAGAACAGACACTCCAATGATTGATTTACGACTTCCTTAATTCTTTTATGTAAACTGGCAAACTTTCAACAAAACGAGCCGGTGAAAGGAAGAAAGAGAGTGTGGGAGCAAGAGAGAAAGAGAATATTGATTGGCGATTGACTGAGCTTCATCATTATGCACTGACTCGCCATTCAAATGCACAAGGCTGACTCAAGGAGCCTTGCTGGCAGGAAAAAAGTAAAAATAAAAGGGTAAATTGGCCAAAATGAATTCATTATGAATCAACCCACCTTCTAAAGATATATATCTTTATTACTTTAATTGCCAGCATCTCTATGTCAATCTATTCTTAGAGCAGCATAGACAGAAAAATCCAGAAATTTTAACCTGAATCTCTTCCACACTCCCCCACCCATTTTAGGACTATGCAGTCTCTTAATCTGGGCTCTTAATATCTCCCCACTTCTCTGGGTGCACATTACAACATATCCTCCAACAATGGCAGTTACCAATACTTAATATCCTCCAAAGACTGTTTCCAAGAATCATGTTTTTTTTTTTAAAGTTTTATTAGGGTTTTCACACACAAAATACAAGTAAAACATCTTTTTTGAAAAAAGCATGGTCCCGGGCTGAACTTCTTTATACAGACACAAAACTCAATTTCATGCTCCTTTTTGTGTTCTATTCCTCTATTCCATATCTTTATACTATTCTACATTTTCAATATATAGTTTTTCCCCTCTTTTAATTTTCTCAATTTTATTTTGATTATCTCATCTCAATTCAAATTATATATTTATACTTTTCTCTGTTCTGTTTCAATTCATGTTATTCTTTTCTCATTAAACAGATTATCTTCTGTAGTTACTAATTGTAGTATGACACCTTTATATCTTTTAATTACATCCATTCAATTCTTATTTAAACTTCAATATATCCGTAAGGTTATAGTCTTCAATATAATATACATAATACATAACTTCCAATCGAATTCTGTTTGGTACATTCTTATAATACACACTATTTCTTTTTTTTTTAAAGATTGTAAATATATGTAATTATAAATCTTCATTCAATTCCAGTTCAGTTCTATCATTAATAATCATTAAAATCTTAACATCTTCAACACTTCTTTCAATTAAATATCATACTTCCTAAAAGACACATATAATCTCCATAATTATTTTTTCCCTTATTTCTCTTCACATATGTTTTGTAAATAATTAAATATTCATTTTGTTACATTACTTATTGACAAGCATTCCACTGAATTACGATATCTATTTTATCATTTAATCATACATTGTTTATATTTTCTAAAATTATTTCTGTTTCTAATATAATAATACTATCTTATGTACCTTTGCAGAATCCCTCTTTTCCATTAATTTTTCACTCATTATCTCTAAATAGGCCCTGTTTCTCTATATTTTGTTTCTGTCCTTTATAACTTCTTTCCTTCTTCTTCCCTCTCATTTCTCCTCCCCTTTAACCCACTTGTCTCTCTCTTCTAATTCTCTCTTCTGCATTTCCCTCTTCTGTTCCTTCTGATTTTATACTTATTTTTCACTCTATTTTTTTAGAGTTGTTTTTCCAATCTTAAAATTTCCATTCTCTTTCCTCCCTTTCCTTTTTCCCCCCACCTAAGTTTACTTGTTCATAAAGATGACTTCTTTGTCGCAATCTTCTTGTTTGCAGACATTTCTTGTTGTTTCTCATAATTCCAAATCTCTATTTCTAAAAATGAAATACGAAGCCAAAAGAACCTCTCCTTCTTGTGCATCTTCTTTGTACTTTTTAAGTTCCATTTTCAGTTCTTCTAAAAGTGGAGCCATTTTAAACAGTTTTAAACAACCACCCGATTGATTTTAGTCATTCAAATACAATAACCAAAAATCCAGAAATCATCAAGTAACCAAATAGTCCAAGTTATATCTTCTTATTTCTTTTTCCACCTTCTCTTCCTGGGGTTTTTGTTGCGATATTTCAGTTAGAATGTATCTTTTGGAAGTCTTGTTGAGATTTTGCTATCAGTTCTTTTAATTCCAGGCAGTCTCCTCCCTTCCAGATCCTACCCTTTTATTCTTTTTCTCTCCTTTCCTGTTTTCAAAACTTTTGATTATCCAGAAATCTTTATTATCCTTTGACTTTTTATTTTCAGCATTAAATGCCTAGTCAAAGTGGATTTTTTTTCCAATTTCTTGCTTAAGTCTCTTAGCTGTCAGTATAGAAAAAGGAGAAAAAAAAACCAAATCTTTTCCCTTTTCTCTCTACTTCGCAACTTAAAAATCTTCTAAGGGAATAATGTTATTGTTTTTTAATAGTTTCAATTCCAGGGTATCTTATTTGTTGTTTTTGCTGTTTGACCTGGTCAACCAAAACTGTCTCTTCCTATCTTCCTCCTGCACATTCTTTTCCGGTCGAGTTCTTCTTTGCGGTGGCCATTTCTGACCATCGCTACAACCGCCTTCAGGAAAGGGAGTAATGGCCAGTTGGGGAGGAGAGATGCGGCTCTCCTCAACCCTGCAGGCAGTCTCCTCCCTCTTCACCACCTCTACGGAGTGGCTTTGCCCCAAAACCAGCCAGCTCGGGGTGCTCCAGTGGCAAGCACGGATCGAAGCCTGACAGAGACGAGGTTTATGTCTGCACCGAAGAAGCTCAAACCGGAAGTCCATAGAATCATATTTCTGCTTCTCTATAGAATATATAGCATATATATCCTCTCCTGCACTGGGGAGGAGCTAGCTTTTTTATAGGAACTAAAATAAATGCTTCCACCTAGAAGGTCCTGCTATTGAGTTTCTGCAGAAGTAGGATAGCCCTTCAAATGGGCCTCTGTCCTATCTAAATGGATGGGCAAATTCATTTTGGAGTAGTTCTTCCAAAGATATCTGGAAAGAAGAACATATTTTAGAAGTGGAATCTTCATACTTATGTTGACAATCTTCAACACAGTGGAGCTGAAGTAACTTTAGATATGAATCCAGACAGTTCTTGAAAAGCAGTGCGAACAAACTTGGATGAGGCCTCATTTTTCTGTGCTGCCATTGAGGAACAAACAGAAAGCCAGAGAAATATTGCCTTAACTGCAGAATTTGTAGGTAAACCAATCCTATTTTCTACCCATATAACACACAACTACTGAGTTCATGTTGGTGTCCTGGGTTCAAAGCAGTGCATCGCTCTTATTTTTGATGGATCAGTGTTAATAACATCAAAACCTCATGGAGGTTACTGGAAAGATAAACATAAGAGAGCTAAAATAGTTTTAATCTGTTCAAGTCTATTTGACATTTTCCAGTCAAAATCTCAGACCTTTTCAAAACCAATAGACCATCAGGTGACTTGCCAGAGAACAAGGCCACAGATTTTCTGCCGCAATAGCATCACATATACATTTTTTGAATGTCTCATGACTTGAATAATCCATCACCATGTTGGGAAACAGCCATACTTCTTACTTCAATTTGGAGATTTAGCTTTGATCTGATGACTTTCTGATCGGACTTCATAGTCAATGTGACTTTCCAAATCAAAGCCACAATTTGATGGGGATTGTTGACTCAACTTGGCTGTCTCCAAACAGACATGGATGCCCTTCTCATATGCATTTCTTAGCCATTGGACTGGTTGGAATCCCATTGCATAGATCGCATGTGAATGCTTTAGAACGGCTTGAATTGACAATTCAAATCGATTTGGCTCTGATTCATGCATGCCTAATTTCTGTTTCCTTCCTTCCTTCCTTCCTTCCTTCCTTCCTTCCTTCCTTCCTTCCTTCCTTCCTTCCTTCCTTCCTTTCANTTTCCTTCCTTCCTTCCTTCCTTCCTTCCTTCCTTCCTTCCTTCCTTCCTTCCTTCCTTCCTTCCTTTCACTGGCTCATTGGTGTGGATGAGAATTTGCAACCAAAGAGAAATTGAGGTTCACACTGAGGAGAAAATGATGCTGAAGTCTGATCGAAAGGTCTTCAAATCAAATGTTGAACTCAAAGCTAAATCTCCAAATTGAAGTAAGAAGTACGGCTGTTTCCCAACATGGTGATGGATTAATCCATCAATCTTGGTTCTGATCTTAAAACAAAATATGAGCTGAGAGAAAGGCTGTGACACCTATTTATCGAATAAACATCCAGAGAAATCAATATACGGGCACCCAATAGGATTGTGGCATTTTTAGGAAGAACCTCTGCAAACAAACAAACAATATCCATGGATAATCCACACCTAAATGGTTGGGCTGCCCCAGATCATTCAGCAATGGGGCAAAGGAATAGGTGACCTCTCTCTCTCCCTCCCTCTCTCTCTCTCTCTCTCTCTCTCTCCCCTTCTCACTTTGAATTTACTGCAGCAGAATAATGTTTTCAGGAGAGATTTGTCTTTGTTTGTGATGGTTTCGAAAGCTCCTAAATATGCTTGATGCAATCGCAGATGTAAATTGCAGAGAAGAAAAAAGCAATTTGCAAGACATTAGAGCCCCTGCATAGGTTCCTTTGGAGTGATCAATGCATGTAAACTACAATGTTATCTAGATACATAGAGGAGAGAGATGTCTGGCTGATGCAGATCACATCTCCCCACCCACACCCCCTTTTTTTCTTTAGAAAGAAGAGTGGTCGCTTTTTATAATAGGCACTTTTCAGAAGGAGCTGTTGTGTTTTTCCTGCTGCTTGTCAAGGATAAATCATTATCCCTGTTTTCTCTTAGAGAGGAAAGGAAATCTCTGTGTGTGTGTCTCTCTCTTTCTCTCTGTCTCTGTCTCTCTCCCCACCCCACCCCCCAATTTGGGACATCCAGCTAGTGCAGGTAGTCTTTGATTTATGGCTTACCTGTAAAAGGAGACTTATGACCCAGATCCATAGTTCTGATGGTTGCCCCCCTGAAGTCAGCATTTGGGCCCCAGGGACCTGTTCCATGGATAGAGGTTTTTCCATGGAGCAGAGGAGGCATGGTTTCGTGTGCTGTCTGCATTCTATGGATGGGCCTTTGCTTGTTTGCTCAGTCTGGTTTCTGGCAGGCCACAGCCCAATGCTGGTCCACGAACCAGGAGGCATCTCTGCCTGAGGTCATATGACTGCACTTTGGATGCTTGGCAACATGGTCACATTTACAGTATCCCACAGTCACATGACTATGTTTTATTTTGGTTTTGCCAACCATGGTTTTTGGCAATGAACTGTGAGCAATGGTTTTACTTAACAATAGCGACATTTGCTAAGAATCACAGCATTCATTTTATCAGCAATGTGCTCATTGGATAACTGCCATCAAAATCACTGTAAAATCATGTCAGACTTGTGACCAGCTTTTTTAATGACTCTTATAATTAACAATCATAATGAGCAGGCTCCATTATGGTCATAACTCAGGGAGTGATTCTCTATTTTTAATATTCCCTATTTAAAAAGTGCAATGAGGACAAATACCTCACACACACTCCGTGATTTAGAGCTGATAGTAGAAATCACCTTTCTCTGGTCCTTCTTGGAGTGATCGCATGACTGCAGTGAGATGGTCACAGATTTTCTATGATGCACCAGAGCAAAGGTGTGCAACCTTGGCAACTTTAATACTTTTGTGGACTTCAACTCCCAGAATTCTTGCTGGGGAAATCTGGGAGTTGAAACCTACAAGTTTTAAAATTGCCAACGTTGGACAACCCTGCACTTGAGAAAGAAAGAACTCCGATAAGGAGTTCTACCACAGCTATGAATAGTAAAGGTAAATGTTCCCCTCACACATATGTGCCAGTTGTTTCTGGCTCTAGGCAGCAGTGCTCATCTCCGTTACAAAGCCGAAGAGCCAGCACTGTCCGAAGACATCTCCATGGTCATGTGGCTGACATGACTAAATGCCAAAAAAGCACGGAATGCTGTTTTCTTCCCACCAAAATGGTCCCTATTATTCCTATTTGCATTTTTACATGCTTTCTAACTGCTAGATTAGCAGAAGCTGAGACAAGGAACAGGAGCTCACTCCATTACGTGGTGCTAGGGATTCAAACCACAGAACTGCTGATCTTTCTAATCGACAAGCTCAGTGTCTTAGCCACGGAGCCATTGCGTCTATAAATATTCATGGCTATGAATAGCTATCCTGAGTTTTATAATTGAATAGAGAACATGGAAGATCCTTGGATAATTTTGTAAAATGATAAAAATAATTCTGTATCTCCTCCCTAAATTATGGACAATCAACCTGTGGCCCAAGGGATCATCTGCGAAGGTATGCCATCTCTACCATCGCAACATTGTCTAAAGAATAATGTAACAAATAAGGATCAGCAGCTCTGGAGAACCTATAACCAGGCTAGTTGAGCAAGAATTTGATTCAACAGAAGTAGTGATAAAATGCCATAAAGGCTACTCTCCCTACTTCCTGGACCATCAGCACAAACTCCCACCCATCCTACTAGACAAAGTACACCAAATACAAGGAATGAGATGATTACATTTTAAAGAAACCCCCTCCCACTTTTTTGGGAGCTGTCCTTGAGGTGGATCTAAAGATCACATCTTTGAACCTAACATTTTAAGAACAGAAAAGAAATATGGGAAGAGGATGAGAAAAGATGAGAAGGGTTAAATGCATTTCTTCTATGGCTCCATCTCAGACAAATTGTCTCTCAATCAGTAATAGATTGCAATCAGTTGAAAGGTGTTGCTTAAATTAAGCAGATCAGATGGAAGTTGGCGTGTTGAGCTGGAGGGGGTGAGCTGCAGAATGTTCAGTCAAAAAATGTATGTCCAAGATAATCATAAACAACAATAAAAAAAAGAAAACCAGCCACTTCCTTTTACTGTGCATTTCAAAATGCATTTGATTATATCCAGTGGTGGGATTCAGCCGGTTCTCACCAGTTCAAGAGAATCGGTTGTTAACTTTCTGAACAGTTTGGTGAACTGAGAAGCAGAGAACCAGCTGTTAAATTATTTGAATCCCACCACTGATTATATCACATCTTTATTATGTTTACAAATAACTCACGGTAAGAAACATATCTGATACATCTTCTTTCTCCTATTTTTTTCATAATAACAACTGTGTGAGGGGAGTTGGGCTGAGAGACTCAAAGTCACCCATCCAAGTTTCATTTTTCAGGTGGGACAAGAACTTACTGTCTCCTGGTGATTGTCCCAAAGTTGCCCGGCCAGTTTTCATGCCTAAAATGGAACTAGAGTTCATAGTCTCCTGGTGATTGGTTCAAAGTCAGCCAGCCAGCTGTCATGCCTAAGGTTAGAGTTAGACTAGAACTCACCCTCACCTAGTCACTCAGCTGGCTTTCACTGTTAAGGTGGGACCAGAACTCACTATCCTTCCCTGGTGCCTCTTTGAACAATTTACAGTAATAGCCCACAACAATCTGGCTCCTCACTTTACCGGCTTGGGAAGGATGGAAGGCTGAATCAACCTTGAGACCTCTAAGAATCAAACTCCAGGCTGTAGGCAGAGTTTGCCTGCAAACCTGCATTGTAAGCACTGCTTTACCAGGGTTTTCCTGTGTGATTTTTCAGGAGAGGATCCATCGGAATGCATCACACAGATGTACAAAAGGCAGCTTCATCAGGAATACCTTTTGAGGTTCACTAGAGCTTATAATGAGCTTCTTTATTAATATACTAAATGCTTTTTTTAAAAAAATAATTGAATATTTGATAGAAACTATCAAGAAGATTGATCAATTTAGAGTGTCAAACTCAATTTCACTGAGGGCCACATCAGGGCTGTATTTACCTTGGAGGGTGGGGTGGGCGTGGCCAGGGTGGGCATGGTCAGCTAAATGTCACTCATGTCATGGTCCCAGTGCCCTGATAGCAAAAACAGGCTCCAGAGCTCCGTTTTCAGCCGTGATGACCTCCTTCAACCCTCTGCCAATGAAAATGGAGGTCAAGAAGGCAGCACACAGGCCCCTAAGCTCCATTTTCACTGGCAAAGGCACTATGGGCTGGTCCTCTGCTGTTTCCAAGGTGGCCCCACAGGCCAGATTTAAGCAACCTGCAGGCCAGATTTGGTCCATGGGCCTTGAGTTTGACACCCCTGATTTAGACATTCAGCCCCAACTTCTTCGTCCATCTGGATGCGGTTCCTTTACCACAACCCAACTCTGCTACATCTCTAACCCATCTTTTCTTTTTGAAGCACTATTTTTCCTGTTTTCTCCCCTAATTAAATTCTCCTTTTCTTTCAAACACCATCCAATGAAGCATCCAAATTACATCCAAATACGCTTTTAAAATCTTGAATTACACCATTAAGGGTACAGTGTGCTGCAAAAATAATGGAAAATAAGGGAGAAAGCCCCATTTATCCCTAACAGATTGTGGACTGAAGCATGGAAGGGGATGGGCAGGCGGGGAGGGATAAAAATGCTTCCTTCTAATTTGAGGATTTTGTTTCAAAAATAGACTATTGAAACATTTGGCCCAATTGGGCAGGAGCCGATAGAAAAAGAAAAAAGACAATAAAAGAAAACTTGCTCTGGCAGAAATTCTTTTTCAGATTAGCTGTACTATCCACCTCACTTAAAGTCACTTCACACTTGAAACGCCATCAACTGTAAACTGAAACTGTGAATTGTTTGCTGTGTGACTTTATAGGGTTTTGTTTTTTTAAAAGAATATCTTAACAAGCATTTTAGGAATTGTTGTTTTCCAATTGTTGTTGTAGCATGCTGCAGAAAGATGTTCAAGATGAGAGAAAGAGAAGGAAAGAAATGAGGTTTCTTATAAATTTAAAAAAAAAACCATCAGGGGAAGGGTTGGAGTGATGAATTTGGACGAGGGCCCTCTGATTTTGCTGTAACTGCTGTGTGAAAACAGAGAGAAAGATTGCTGTCCAAGTCTAAATGGCCTGACAGATTGCTCTGGAAAACAAAAATTCTGCTTTCAAATGAGAAATTTTAAGCTGGAGCTACGCCACCCATTTCAATACAGTGAATTTTCATCCTTGGCGAAACGTATTGCATACCCTTTAATGATTTATGGCAAGAAACACTTAGTGAGTTGTAGAAGCTTGGCAAGAAATTTTAGTGGTCCAGAAGAACTAAGAGATGCTAAATTTTAAGCACCAGTCAAGTTCTTACCTTAGAAAAGAGCTTCTTGACTCACTCTTCAGCAAGCCATGATTAGAGCAAAGAAACTTTTGAGGCACGAGTCAGTTAGCAACAGAAAAGCTGGTCCCAATTCTGGATGGAAAATGAGGACTGCCTGTACTTCCACATTCAGAATATAGATCAGAATATAGATGTTCGCCTCCTCTTGGAATTGAATCAGGCTTATATAAAACTACCTGGAAGAAGGCACATGCTTGAGAAGAGAGGAAATAAAACTCAAGGAGAGGCCAAGCTTTCCCTGAAGTTTGTCCCAACCTCTGCATTTCAAAATCCAGATAGTTTGAGAGGAACATCTATCTTGTTTGAAGCTCACATAGCAGCTATCAATCAAGAACCAAATGCGATTTTACGATACACAGTAAAATTCTAGGTTTGCTTAGGAGGAATGTCTATGGAGATTTTTGATCATCCAGGTCATGGTTGTTTGAAAAAGTGCTTTTTCAAAAGGCAACTGGACTTTCTTGGGCTTTTTTAATCCTTGAAAACATTTCACTTCTCATCCGAGAAGCTTCTTCAGTTCTGACTGAATGGTGGAGAATGGAAGGATTTATATTCAGGTGACCCTGAGGGCACCAACAAACCTCTGAGTGGTTTCAGTGACTCTCGGAAAGAGCACTAATGACCAGATGACTGCAAGGAATATAAATCTTTGCATTCTCCATCGTTCCTGTCAGAACAGAAGGAGCAAGTCTTCAAGGAAGAATAAAAAGCGTCCAGTTGCCTTTTGAAAAAGCACATTTGAGTTTAGGGGGTTGAGAGATTACTTCTTCCAAGTTTTCCATGAACTATTGAAACGAGAAAAAAAGAAGAGAAACAAGAGAAAGAGTTACTGTGTGGCATGATGGGCAGTGAAATGAATGAATGAATGAATGAATGAATGAATGAATGAATGAATTTGCATTTGGAAGTGGGGAAAGTCTCTGTCTCTCTGTCTCTGTCTCTGTCTCTCTTTCTCTTTCTCTTTCTCTCTCTCTCTCTCTCTCTCATATCTCTCTGTATCTCTCTCTTTCTCTCACTTCTTTATACCTCTCTTTCTCTCTCATCTCTTTCTCTTTTTCTCTCTCTCTCTCTGTCAGTACAGCCTCCTTGCAACTTCTGCCCCCTTCCTCTTTCTCCAACAGAGCATCTTGAATAAATAAATCTTTATCAAGGCAATTTTCTTTCCAAACAGAGAAACATTTACTTGTGCATCATTTTACAGAAGAAATCGGTAGCAATGAATCAGAACAAAATCCTCTGTGATTTCCTGAAGGGGTTGTGACCAGTTGAACGGACTTTGTTCAACACCTGTAAACCATCCAATCAGGAATGATCCATAGATGCAAACTTAGCAAATCCTAAATATGACTATTATCCAATTTGCATTGGCCAAACTATTGGTCAGCTTGTATATTACTCTGCCTAATCAGGCATGCAAGAAAAACAAACAAAATAAAAACCAGCTATGCTATGAAAATTATGTTTGGAAATCAAATCCATTTGAAGATTTAAAAAAAAAAACAGACTTAATCTGTTTTAGTCTCGTCACTGCTTTTTCAAGAAGCATATAAGTCTGGTTCTACAAGACACAGAATTAAGATGCAGATTATTTTAAAATAAAATGGTGCATTCAAACATGAGGCTGAGTGCTTTTTGGTCAAAATTAGGTTATCCCATATGGAATTAAGTCGACACACATTAAGTTCAAAGTATCAAGATTTTGAGGCCTTAGCTGTGTTCAGAAACAAAACATAAAATGTGCACAGCAGGGGACGTGTGGAGAAAGGCACTGCCTTGAAGAGCAAGGAATAGCTGCTAAATCAAAATTTTATCAAAAGAGAGTGAATTCAGCCATCTCAAATAGGGAACAGCAAACTCGAGAGCAGAATGAGTTCTAAAATGCAGGGCTGATGCATTTAAAGAGCATTTCTATTTGCTGGGTTTTTCTGCATGAATCTATTTAAACCCATTATGTTCAGAGGCCAGCATGATAGGCAATGGATGGTCGAGTACAAAGGGAATTCCAGTGAGTAGGATGCTGTGTGCTCTTCAGAGGTTTGAAAGAGAACAATTTGTTTGTTTGTTTGTTTATTGGAATTTGTCAAACAAAAACAAAAAGAATAAGAGAATAAAAATACAATGACAGGAATGATAGACAAGTTAGCGCACTGATGCACACCCTCTCTACTGACCACTTAAGTATAAAGTAAGATCTGTGGAAGTCAATTTGTGACTGAAACTGTGAAAATTTGTAGTGGAAACAACTGAATCAAGTAGGGTATTCCAGACTTTGAACTCTATTGTAGAAATCATATTTTTTACAGTCAAGTTTAGAACGATTTACATTTAGCTTAAAGCGGTTGTTCGGGCACATATTATTGCTATTAAAACAGCAAAAGTCGTTCACAGGTAAAACATTGCTATGTATAATTTTGTATGCAATACCTACGTCTGACTGCAAGCTACGCAGTTCTAAGTTATCCAATCTGAGAATTTTGAGCCTAGTAGTGTAGGGAATTCTACTGTGTATAGAAGAGTGCAAGACTTTTCTCGTGAAGTACTTCTGAACCCATGCTATTGTACTGATGTTAGATATACTCTAAAATTGCTCTAGCGTAAGTTTTATAAGCTCTAATTGCCAATACAACGTTTCCAGAAAAAAAGCTTTGCAAAATTAAGTTTACAACTCTTAATGCTTTTTTAGCAATGCTGTTACAGGGAGCTTTGGAGCATAAATCGTCAGAGATAAGTACACCCGGATTCCTTAACAAAGTGAGGGTCATCAGCTAGTTCATTGCCACCTAGTTTATACTTGACAGTCTGATTACGTTTACTAATATGTAAGACAGAGCATTTATTTATTATTCCATCGGGTGAGACCTGGACTCAATCTGGCCTTGTCTGAAGAGCAGACAGGCCCAAAGAAACTTGTTTCCCTCAGTCTAGTCTGACAATTTCTCCCAAGCAGGGGATTGCACTTAAAATTTGCCACAACAATGAGTTGGCAATGCCAGTCCTGAGGACTCATCCCCTCCACCCCATTAACCTTCTTTCCAGCCCTGTTCTCCTGTGCAGGGCAACCAAAGAAGATCCAGCAGATGAGGTGGAATTCAGGAGGCAGAGAATAGATGAGGGCGGGGCCAGTCAGAAGGGGTATTTGCCGGTTCTCCAAACTACTCAAAATGTCAGGCTCTCCAGAACTGACTCTCCAGAACTGGTCAGAACCTGCTGAGTACCACCTCTGGACAAGTTACCCTGCACCCTGCATTGGAACACTGACAGGAAGAAGACCTTCGCTGGGATCAATGCACCCAACAGTGGGGCAAAGAAATTTTATTTTTGTGATGGGAGACAAGGGGCACAGCTATTCTCAATGCTTTGTCCTGTTTGCAATGCCAGTTCTCATTTGCGTTTAACACCCTGCTCCTGTCTCTGCTAGTGACTGGCTTTGTGCAGAAGTAAATTGCTTATCTCTGCCTATTGTCTGCTCCTGCCTCAATTTCTAATGTATCCAATCCTCCAACAGAAGCCCCATTCACCATCTCACCTATTAACTTCAATTCTCTGAAGTGGAGAGATTTTCAAGGCCCTCCTTGCAGCTTCCTCCCATTCTGCACGCACTTAAGTGTGAATGAGTTGAAAGTTGGATCGACATGTTGCAATTATGAGTGGGAATCCTGCTACCTGAGGATATATAGCTTTATCAGGATTTGGTATTTAGACTGAGCTGCCTTTATTTCCCGTGTACATTTCCCAGCAATTCAGCTATCACATAACAGCTAAGTTTGGAATCTCTCCTAGCAGAGACGTTCTTATCATTTGTTACATTTGTTTGCTGCCTATCTCACCATAAGTCAACTCTGAATAACAGAAGAACAGAGTTGAAGGAACCTTGAATATCTTCTAATCCAACCATTCTGGGCAAATGTTTGTCCAGTCTCTTCTTAAAAGCTTCCAGTGATGGAGCAGCCACAACTTCTGGAAGATGTTCCACTGGTTAATTGTTCTCACTGTCGGGAAAGGTCTCGTTAGTTCTAGGTTAGTTTCTTCCTTGATTACTGGTAATTTTCATCCACTGCTTTTTTCCTGCTTTCACATGCAAGTTTAAGACTTCTGAACTTCAACTCCCAGAATTCCTGAGTTAACATAACAAGAAGAGGAATTCTGGGAGTTGAAGTCCATAAATCTTAATGCTGTCAAGTTTGAAGACCCCTGCCTTAGATATTGGAACATTGCTATCATATCACCCCTCATCCTTCTTTTCATTTAGCTAGATATACCCAATTCCTGCAACCGTTTCTCGTATGTTTTAGCTCCAGCTCCATGATCATCTTTGTTGCTCTTCTTTGCACTCTTTCCGGAGTTTCAACGCCTTTTTAATATTGTGGGTGACAAAAACTGGATGCAGCATTCCAAACATGGTTTTACAAAGGTTTTATAAAGCAGTACTAAAACTTCAAGTGATCTGGATTCTGTCCCCCTGTTAATGCATCCTAGAGTGTTTGGGTGGCTGCAGAAATGTTCATGTTTTTTGGGCAGCTTACAACATGCTCTTGGGTAGCCACTGCAATGTTGTGAAATTTGCTGGGTATGAATTAACTTCTAGGAATGTGGAAGTCAAGGATGCTTCACTGGATCAGTCATCCTGCAACCCTGGTTTCTGCATCCAAACCCTGGAGGCTTAAGACTAAAAGTCACCGAACAGTGTCTCAATGTCCCTTTGTGTACTGGCAATTTCTTTGAACCATGGAAAGAAACTGTTAAAATCTACCTTATGCCTAATGATCCTTGGGGAAAGGCTGCCATGAAAATGCACATAATTATGATGAAATCTGTGAAGTTGCTCTTTCAACATTGTGAAATAGACTGTACCAGCTGGACTGACTAAAAGCTGGCAAAATTGTTTCGGTCAACTAAGAGTAACCTAAGAATTAGACAAAATACCATCAATTGTACACTATAATTTCAAATTTTCTTGACCCTTAAAAAAAAACAAACCTAGATATGAGAGAAAAAATAGGTCTGATTCAGGAGTTCTCCTTGTTGTGCTCATTACCTACTTGCATGGCACTTGTATAAAGGATTGCGTACAAAATCAAGGACTGCCAACTTAAGTACTAGATGGCATTCTTACCAGCCCTTCTATTACATGAAAAGAGGGGACCTTGTACATCTCCAGACTGTGTTAGAATATATTTACCAGCACCTTCCCCCATTCCTGGGGTTAGCCTGCCTGGAAATGTTCTAGACAGGGTGGAATATTCATTTTTTATAGTATTTTATTTATGTTGTGCATAGGTGTTGTATAGTTTTATCCTTTTAATATTGTAAATATAATTCTTTATTGGCCAAGTGTGATTGGACATACAAGGAATTTGTCTTGGTGCAAATGCTTTCTGTGTACATAAAAAAAAGAGACATTCATCAAGAATCAAGAATTATAAGATACAATACTTAATAATAGTCATAGGTTATAATAATCAATCAAATCATACTAGGAAATCTGTTCAGAGTTACCCTGTGGTAAGATGGGTGGCCAATAAAATAGATAGATAGATAGATAGATAGATAGATAGATAGATAGGTAGGTAGGTAGGTAGGTAGGTAGGTAGGTAGGTAGATAGATACATAGGTAGATACATAGACAGAGACATAGATAAATACATAGCTGGCTGGATGGCTGGATGGCAGTTCAGTTACATTCTAGCATTTTTTTCTTTTAATGACCCTGTAATTTCTTGCATCAGGCTGAGTTGGGGCAACTGAATGAAGCTCGTGCATTTCTGGCCAGATGCCCTTCCCAACACCTATGTGGAGTTCACAGCATACAATTACTCATTGTGACCAGAGAGAAAAATATCTGCCAATACCTAGGATTGAACTCAAAGCCTCCTGATTGTGAGGCTAGAGATCCACCTCTAGGATCCACCATGTTGCTCAGCAAAAATTCAGCAATAAAGATAGGGATAGGATAGATTTCCAGGAAACATTAGATTACACCATTCACATCCAGGGCCATTGCCACCTGGTGTAGAATTGACTTTACTCTTGAAAGAGGTCGCTTCTATTGGGGTTATAAGGGAAAATCCCCTGCAATGTGACATGTAACAGAATAACAGAGACCTTGGAAGGGACCTTGTACGTCTTCCAGTCCAACCCCTTATCAAGCAGGAGACCTTATACTGTTTCAGACAAGTAATTGTCCAATCTCTTCTTGAAAACCTCCAATGTTGGAGCACCCACAATTAGGTGAAGGCAAGCTGATGATTGCTGCTGATTCATTATTCTCACTGTCAGAAAATTTCTCCTTAGTTCTAGTTTGGTTCTCTCCTTGATTTCAGTATCACTGAAGAAACATGCATTTTTCTCTCTGCACAAAGATACATCCCGATCCCCGCAATGCCACTTGCTTCATTTGTTGTTGTTGTTGTTGTTGTTGTTATTTTAAATCTATTGGCATTCAAAAGGCCAAGAGAATTTCAAAAAATAAAAAGCTATTATAAAAAGTAACCACAACCAAACCCTACTGAAATGCATTTACACTGGGGTGGAATTTCAGCAAGATAGTACAGCTGTCAACATTTCTGCTTAACACAACCTCTGATGCATAATTCCACCAGACAAAATGCTGTGGGATTTTACTTTTTCTCCAGGTTCGAAGTTTGGAGGGTACTTCAGATTAAACCATTCCAGAGACAGTAAGAAATGTAAACCTAGATTTCCTACACAAGACTCAGAACTCTATCTACCTATCTGTCTGTCTGTCTGTCTGTCTGTCTGTCTGTCTGTCTGTCTGTCTGTCTGTCTGTCTGTGCTGTTCAGCTTCCTTCGGGTATTATCCCACGTCATTGTAGTGCTTTTAAAGTTGTAGCAACATACAAACTCAATACAGAAGCCTGATGATGGCAGAAGAGATTCTGCTGAAACGTTGCTACAACTTTAAAAGCACTGGCACTACAATGATGTGTATAATACCCGAGGAAGCTGAACAGCATATCATATAATATATATTGGGCGTTTACTTCCTTCGGGTATTATTCCCACGTAATTGTATGCTGTTAAAGTTGTAGCAACGTTCAGCAGAATCCCATCTGCCATATATCAGGTTTCTGTATGGATTGGGATGTGGGTCTCACAGCTCCGGTTTCAAATTGACTGTCCATGGAGAATTCATCTCTTCTATGACCTGAAAGCATGAATAGAAAGAGATGATTCCAGCAGACTGTCAATCATTGGGAAACCTCACTCTCAAATAAAAGATCTCCACACCACAAAAACAGACAAACACTCGAGCACAGAACACTCCTCTGATGCCTCCAACTCACAACACCCCCCCCACCAGGCACCCATGTAACCTAGTTTGCTTATGAATAGCAGCCCGTCCTTCACACGAAACCAATGCTCACTGAAAGCCTCCAACACAAGAACAGAGTGTTGCCAGCCAATCAAAGCCACAAAAACAGACAGGGAAAAACCAACCAATCAATCAAACTCCAAGTCCAATGAACACAGACCCAGGCTCCTAGCCAATCAGAATAGACCAGCCTCACATTTGAAACCAAGAGCTGTGAGACCCACATCCATACAGAAGCCTGATGATGGCAGATGGGATATATATATATATCCACAACAGAGGAAGGGAAAGCTCTTTCCTTTACTTTTAAATTCAAAAGCCAAGAACAAATAAGAGGAATAGCTTCTGTCTCACTGACTAATTACCTACAAAGCTGCAGTCAATAAGATAACATCCTTGTGTCTTTTCCTCTCTAACCTTACTAGCCTTAAACAGAAAAAAGGAATGGAACGATGG
The DNA here is from genome assembly GCA_004320025.1 of Laticauda laticaudata. NCBI lineage: Eukaryota > Metazoa > Chordata > Lepidosauria > Squamata > Elapidae > Laticauda > Laticauda laticaudata. Next base: position 30,180 of record BHFT01022123.1, read on the forward strand.
AAGATAGCAGCCAGTGAAAAGGTAGATTTATCAAATTAAACCACCCATCATCCATGACTGGTGCCATCTGAAGCAGATTTGACTTCTCTCTCAGGAGGCCTCATCTTATCATTTTGCTCCTGCTGCAAGAGTCTAAAAAGTTCACCTGGTTGTCCACCTGGTGCCAGGGAGGTAGAAGCTGAACACAGTTCAGATAAAGAGACGGATGTTATTGATCGAAGAAAGGAGATGGACTTGGGAACAGGGCTCCAACTTAGTTTTGCTAAGAATCAACATGGATTCTTTCTTTGGATGTAATTTTGCACAAGGAGAAAGGGCTATCACATGCCTCCCTCCATGTTTTTCTTAGGCTTTGCAAAAAAACCAAGATGCTTGCTAGCTGGAAGCTAAATCCAGAAGTTAATAGCTAAAGCCAAGTGAACAAATAGCATGCTTACAGAATAAAAAAAGAAAAATACAGTGTTTTGAAGGAAGATAAAAACTTGTTCTATAGTGTATAGGAATAAGTAGGACTCCTAAGAGAGATGGTTTTGAATTGTGATGTCACCAAAAAAGAAGCTGTTAAGGTCCTGGGATTTAAGAGCTGACCAGCAGTGAAGCTGATGCAATATAGGCTGATGCAACACGGATGAATCAGCATAGCATTAGTACTGGCACTTTAAGACTGGGGATGGGTTCTATCCCATTAAGACGGGTTTATATAAAGGCAGCCGTTAGAGGGCATATCCTCTCTCCTTGTGTCTGGTATTCAGTGTAGAGTTCTCTGTGTAGAGTTAAGAAGTTTGATTGCTTGTCAGCAATCAATATTTTGCCTACCACGTATATGTCTGTATATAACTGTTGTATATAAACCTCTGTTAAATGTCTAAGTCTCTGTGTGCTGTGTTTTGCTCCTGGGTTGTCTCGTAATAATAGTCATGCTGCAAACACTCTGACAGAAGCTTAAAAAGGGAAGATGCCCACAAAAGAGACTACATATCTACATCTCTGTATCTATGAAAGTTGCTATGGTGGCGCGGTAGTTGGAATGCAGTTCTGCAGGCTACTTCTGCTGATTGTCAGCTGCCTGCAGTTTGTCAGTTCGATTCTCACCAGGCTCCACATTGACTCAGTCTTCCATCCTTCCAAGGTTGGTAAAATGAGGATCCAGATTGTTGGGGAAAATAGGCTGACTCTGTAAACCACTTAAAGAGAGCTGTAAAGCACTATGCAGTGGTATATAAGTCTAAATGCTATTGCCATTGCAACATCCTGGGAACATGTGATTTGTAAACTTCCCAGCCAGCTTCCAACAAGCAAAGTCAATAGAGGAAGCCAAATTCCCTTTACAACCTTGTGGTTCATTTAACGACCACAGTGAAACAGGTCCTAAAATCGGGTAATCATGTGATAATTCATGTAATCATCACATCACATAGCAACAGAAGTACCCATCCCAATAATGGTCATAAGCTGAGGACTACTGAAAACAGTTCAAGCTGGTGAATATGAGAAATAGCAAGGAGTGTTCCTAGGAAATATGTTAATTGATAAATGCCAGGAACAGATAAACAATGAATTGACAGGAAAGGACATCTGTGAATAATACTCCAGAACTCAAGTTGGGTGTAGAAAAGTCAAAAATCATCTTAGTCTCAGGGAATAAGAATCAGAGGTCAGCCCCACCTGGTAAAGTTGGCAACAGAGCATGAATGTGTCATGTCACTTCATAGAAGGTTCATAGCATGCTTGGTGTTACGGGTTGCCAAAACAAATCAAATAATCCATTCAGTGCAGCAAGTCGCTCTTACAGTTCTGAGTGCTGAAATCCAATCTGTCTACATGTTGCACATTAGGGCTGTGATGAAGGATCAGACAAGAAAGAGCATTTGGCAGAATGCACCATACAACTTGTAGGATATAAGGAAAGCTGCAGGTAGGGGGACCACAACAACTTCCTAACTTTGGTCCTGCAATGCCAAAAAGGAGATAGAAAGCTAACAGCTGCAAGCGTGAGGCTGCCAAGGTGATGAATTATGCCACTTTTTGCTCATCTCAGATATAATCGATCAATCAAGAGAATGTTGGTGCCAAACTATAGTAAAAGTAGCCAATGAGTTTCAACTTTCCCACCTGTTAGCACAAACACTTTCTGAAAATTTCTTAATAATGATTCTAGCATCCTCCAGATATTGTAGAATAACTGCCAATAACCCTAGGCAGAATTGGCCGGCAACAAGATAGGCTTGGAACGGTAATTCAAGAACATCTGAAAGGCCACAGGTTCTCCATCTCTGATCAGAGACCTTATGAGAAATTTTAAATGGCAGTAAGCTTGGCAATGAAAAACTCTGTGGGATGTGATTGGCTGCAAGATCTGTCACCCCACTGATCACCAGGGTTGATAGATGGAATTAATCTTTTCTATTATGGCACAGGCTACTTGCAAAATGTGATAATGAAAAACAACAGCTACCATAATTATAACCGCAGCAGCAGCAGCAACCATGAATGATACAGAACTCTGCAAAACTCTTTAAGGATGGGAATAAGCAATTGGGGAAAGGTTCCTTGAGTGAAACGCCTTGCTACTTCCAAAATAGCCCAAGTGAAGTCTGATCAAACACAGCAGTTACTTAAACCAGTGCACTGGCTCTACAGAGAACAATACTCCGCTTACTTGCTGCGATGGGCGGGTGATGAATGATTCAATCACTGTGCTTTAATTTTTGCTTTGAGGGACAACCCTGGATGAATTCACTCGACTCCCAGCAAAGCATGCTAAAGATGTGTGATCCTGGAGCTTCCGGTCTCCAAAAAGTGAATGGATAATATTATGCGCCAAAGCAACTTGGAGAAAATAGCGGAGGCAGGAATCGGAGGCATGGCTGGACTCAAAAGTTTAGCAATGTTATTATCAAATTACTCCCTGATCAGGTTGGATCCAGTGGTGCTCCTAGGTAAGGATCCATCCAGAATGCCCAAGTCAGCACTGTCATTGGTGAAAAGACTGGCCCATTGCCTATCCACGCATGTGGAAAGTTGCCTATCATGATATAACAGCAACAGCAGTTAGACTTGTACACTGCTGCATAATGCTTTACACCACTCTCAGAGTGGTTTACAGAGTCAGCATTTTGCTCTCAGCAATCTGAGTCCTCATTTTACTGAACTTGGAAGGGTGGAAGCCCAAAGCAACTTTGGGTCCTGTTAGGATTGAACTCCAGGCTGTGGTAAGGTGGCCAAGAGGTGGAGCTCTTTCCTCACAACCAGGAGGCTGTGAGTTCAATCCTAGGTAGAGGCAGATATTTCTCTGTCTGGGCACAATGAGAATATATCTGCTGAAACAAAACTCTGCAATGGTGACAGGAAGGGCATCCAACTCAGCTCCATTCAGTTGCCCAGACTCCACTCCACAAGGTATTATGGGGTCATTAAATGAGTATGAGGATCAAACTCAAGGCTATGGGCAATTAGCCTGCAATACAGCATTCTAGCAACTGTGCCATTGGGGCTCCTGATAAAATTTGTTAAACCAGCATTTCCCAATCACCTTGATTCACGAGGCTATTAAATCTGGTGTATTAATGAATACAGACAGAGCTAGCAAGTTCTAACTTTGCTCATAGATGCATACTGTATTGGTGTGTAGATGTCATTAATGCACAAAAACCATGTGTACATTTTATCAGCCTTACTAGTGTGCATTCCCTTCTGGGCGATGGGTGCATCAAGAACCATCTTATCATCCGCTTCTCTTCCCACCTGAATTAAGAGCCATCAGAGTTCTATGTGTCGAAAGTGGAAAAAAGATGGGTCTCAGATGTAGCAGAGCTAGAACTGCAGATATTCCAGAGAGTGTGATCATCAGTCACAGCAAATGGCAGGTCTGCAGAACCTGACATCTTCTTCCTTGGAAGACAATTTATGCTGCACCCCATCTCATCCTAACTGTTTTCTCCCTGCCTTCAGATTATTTTAATGGCATATTTTTATCAGAACGGAAACCAATTCATTTCAGTCTGCCTTGGATGTGAGTGGTAGCTATACTGATTTACACCAGCATCTCTCTGACAGCCAGCTGAAGCTACTCCCTTATACTTCCATGTATTGTGGGCACTGCTACACACGTAACTGCCTATCTGCCTCAAATACTTCTGTAATAAGGATGGAAATTGGTTTCCAGGCTCCAGTAGTTTCCAAATAATGAATGCATAACATAATAGAGAGATGGTTTGGGGGGAGAGAGGGAAAAATTTAACAGCTGATGTTTGGTTTGTGCAGTATGTTTAAACAAGTAAATATCTTGGAGGTGCATTCAAAAAAACCATGCTAAGCTTAGGTAGGGGTAAGCTGGTCAGGGAAGTACAAACCTCACCTGCTGGATTTGGTGTCAAAGGAAGAGAATATTTGTAGAACAGGACTGAACCTCTGAGCTTGGTTATTTTCTTTGCAAACGTTTCAGTACCCAACTAGGTAAAGGCCCGGTCCCACTGGCCGATGGACGCAAAAGGTATGCATAAAGAACACAGCGGACGAGCAAAATTTTGGGGGTGGCTCCATCTGTTGTCATCCGCTCCAAAAAGTGGCAAAAATTTGCATAAACAGAAACGACCGGATAACAACGAAAACAGAAAAAACGTCACCGTGCTGGTAGTATGTAGAGGGGATGTGATAAACCGATGTGTGTATAGGAAGTACTAGAGGATGAGCGATGCACCTCCGAAGAGGTTTCGGGCGAGAATTTCGAAGCAGACACATGCGGATGGGCAAGCGGATGCATACGTGCGCCTAAAGGAAAGAGCAAAGGGGATGCCACACGGGATATCAGATGGCAAACGTTCACTGCACACTTTCTATTTCGTGCTACTCACGCTGTGATAGACATTTCCGGTACCTTTTGTTTTCCTCCCTCTTTCGTTTCTCACTGCAGTGGAGATGTGATTGCAAGGATGCAGGAGGATGCAGAGAGGGTACAGCGAACGTTTATGGATGATAATGGACACATAGAACCGTTATTGTTTGCTAGATGTCAGGCTTTTTACATTGTAACGGCAGATAATATCGCGCTTCCAAAGTTTGTCGCTTCAAAACATTCTTGCACGGATGAATCGCAGTGCGACAGAATGCAGTCACACGGCTAGAGCTGTATGAAACACGTATGCAATGAGTACACAATGGATGGCATAGCGTTTTTATTCCAACGGATGGCAAGCTTTTTTTAATGTTTTACATCCTCTTTGCATCCGTAAGTGCAGTGGGACAGGGCCTTAAATCATCAGTGCTAAATGAGAGTGGGGCTTGTATAGTGGAGGTGGAGGAGGAGGAGATGGAAGAAGAAGAGGAGGGGGAGGAGGAGGAAGATAAAGACAGTGATGACTGTGGCCACCTTAGTGCTTTCTGAGCTTGTTTGTTTTCTTGCAGATGTTTCATTACCCAACTGGGTAACATCAGCAGTGCTAAAAGAGAGTGGGGCTTTTATAGTGGAGGTGGAGGAGAAGGAGGAGGAGGAAGAAGAAGAGGAGGGGAGGAGGATAACAACAACGATGACTGTGGCCACCTTAGTGCTCTCTGAGCTTGGTTGTTTTCTTGTAAATATTTCATTACCCAAACTGGGTAATACCATCAGTGCGAGTGTACAGAGTGTACACGGTGAACCAGCATTCAAACACTGCAGTAGCTCAGTTCACACACTGCAGTAAATTTAACCCCAGTTAATGTTATTATGGCTTAGCAATGATGTGTGAACTGAAAAACTCTCTTTCACTTGAAAAGAAGCTGCTCTAGGAAAATGCCACAAATAGGACAGAGAGAGAGGGAGAAGCAGAGTGAGTTTTTTTAGCTTAATAAAAAAGATCAGCATCATGCCAAATGAATGTTCTGTTCTTAGAAGAATGTTATGTACTTGGCAAAAGGACAGAGAAAAATTCAAAGAAAAAAAATCAGCCTACTGCCTCACCGAATTCAGTGCAGCACTTCCAGACACAAAAGAGGGATTCAGTTTTAAATATTATATATTAAGTGCCCTTGCATTCCTAGCAATCTAGGGAAAAAAAATACCACACCTAGCCTTTTAGTTGATGGGCATATGTATTCATATACATACAGTATGTGTGAGAAAGCATTAAACATGTGATTCTCTCCTGCACATCTGAAATGGCATTCCACCACAAGATGCAGTATGATTTACAAGACATTAACATGGAAACCTTTTGTTCTGATCTGATGCCAATAAGACATGGTAAAATGCAAAAGATGTGGGCAAAATTTACAGCTCGAAGGCAGAAGATCAAAATAGCAATAACATTTAAACTTATGTATTGCTTTACAGTGCTTTACAGCCCTCTCTAAGCAGTTTACAGGTCAGCCTATTTGCCCCCAAACGATCTGGCTCCTCATTTTACTCACCTCAGAAGAATGCAAGGCTGAGTCCACCCTGAGCCTGGTGAGATTCAAACTGCCAAATTGCAGGCAGCCGGCAATCAGCAGAAGTAGCCTGAAGTACTACACTCTGACCACTGCACCACCACAACTCATGAACAAGAAGAATGAACAAGAAGAGCCATGAAATGAAAGCCATTCCTGAATTAAGTATTTGTTTCTCTCCAAACAAACCTCAAAGTATCGCATAATATGAACAGAAGTGAAGGAAAAAGTGTTTAGCCTGTGGGCCTTTCAGAACTCAGATAACCTAAAATATTTGCAGCTGCTATTTAAGGATATAAATCTCAGCTGTACCAAGGCTAGCACTTGATTTCCTTCCATGCAAGCATATGTTTATATGAGTGGCATGGTAGCCTTGAGGTAAAGACTCTTGCCTCCCGCTTGGAAGGTTGAGAGTTCAATCCTAGGCAGTGACAGATGTTTCTCTATCCAGGTGCAAAGAGAAAATATCTGCTGTGAACTTTGTGTAGGTGTTAGGAAGGACATAAGGCCAATAAACACTCAGTTCCATTTAGTCACTCTGATCCCACCCTGAAGCAAGGGATTACAGGGTCATAAATTCCTTTTTTTTTTTTTTTCTAGATACACTTGTAGAGAATATTTGTAACCCCGGGTTGAATTGTGGGAGCTTGATGCTCTCTGAGCTTGGTGATTTTTTTGCAGATGTTTCATTACACCACAGGGTAACTGTCAATGTTCCAATTCATGAACCCAACAAAGCAAGCGTTAGTGAGACGATCTAATCTCTGAAAGCAAAACTTTATTGAGTATCTTATTTCGGCACTGATTAGGTCAAAAACAGATCTAATTAATTCCCACGCAAACCCACATAATTAAAATATAGGATTCTACCTTCCCTTATTAGTGCAGGTCACATTGTTCAATTGAGCCTCACAATATTGTTGTGAGAAAAAGTCTCTCACACTCATCTTGACAGTAACAACCAAGCTCAGAGAGCACAAAGGACTCCATATGCTTACATGTCAGCTGGATTGCTCATCCAATACATGGGAAGTTTCTGTATAATTTAAAAAGTCATAAAATGGGATGGAAAGAGGGGAAAAAACTTCTAATCTTGAAGTTTCAAGATATCAATCTCAAAGAGAAATTAAAGTCATAGAAGGTAACATGAAAAATGAACAGAATCAGATATAGAATGGATAGCATCTTTTGGTTGGAAAAGCCCATTTATCTGTAGAATAATTAGCAGTAATAATTATTATTTAATTATTAATAAATATCTGAATCAGACATCATGTTGTGATGGCAGATAATCTGCACCACCTTCGCTCCCTATACAAAGATGGACATATATGTGGAATATTGGAAGTACATTCCACAGACCCACAGAGTTCAAAATCAGATGGAAAAATATTCTACGTTTGATGGTTAAGGAGGCCCATTTTGCATGTTATCTTCTGTCACTGCCTTTTGGGGTGGTTTTTCCTCCTGACAGTCCCACATGATGCAAGCTGTACGCAAAAACCCTTTAATTATAGCAAGTGGACTACCTTTGCATGTCACCCAAATTATATACAAGGGCTGTAATTCACTCACGGGGCTTTTTGCCAATGTCAGCAAAACAAAGAGGAATTCAATTACAGCCTTGGAATTGGAGGCCCATTTATTGTTATTTATAATAAAATGCACTCTGACGGCTGGAAGGGGGGAGGAGAAGGGGGGGGAAGAGAGATGGACAGCATTTGTGGCATCTGTACATCTTTGCCAGATAATTTAAAGCCTTGTGCTTTTCAGACAATTGCCTCTTCTTCACCTTCACAACATTAGCTAGCATAATGGACCAGTAGTGCAGCATGAAAAAAGAAAGTGAATACCTGTGGAAGGAATAGACTTGTCAAGGGAAAACAGCTTCTATGCTCCCGAGATTGAAACAACTGGAAGCAACACGGTTGGGTTTTGGAGATGAGTTGTTGGTCAAATCTAACAATCAGATCCAAGAATTTGTTGACCTGACACAGGGATTAGGCCAGGGTGGGACAGTCAGGGGTTGAGAAACAAACTGTACTGTGGTCCATTTTATGTTTATATTAGAGGTGGGGACCCTTTGAGAGCTGTACGCAATGTGATTTCATTTTAATGTATGCTGATTAGCGTACATTCAAAGTGACAATGAATAGCAGCAATAGCACTAAGACTTATATACCTCTTCACAGTACTTTACAGCCTTCTCTAAATGGTTTACAGAGTCAGCATATTGCCCCCAACAATCTGGGTCCTCATTTTAGTGACCTCAGAAGGATGGAAGGCTAAGTTAATCTTGAGCCGGTGAGAACTGAATTGCTGAATTGCAGCCAGCAACCAGCAGAAGCAGCCTGCAGTACTGCATTCTAGCCACTGCGCCACCACGGCTCCTAAAGTATTCTATTCTATTCTATTCTATTCTATTCTATTCTTTACTCCAATATTCTATTCTATTTTATATTCCAATATTCCAATATTCCAATATTCCAATATTCCAATATTCCAATATTCCAATATTCCATTCCATTCTCAAATGTGCCTTTTCAAAAGGCAACTGGACTGTTGTTGTTTTTCCCCTTTGGGGAAGAAGAAGAAAAAGACATTTTGCTTCCCAACCAAGAAGCTTCATAAGTTCTGGCAGGATGGTGGGCGTGATGGAAGGATTAGTTCTGACAGGACTGGGAGGGGATGGAAGGGCTGTATTTCTCTGCAGTCATCTGGTCTTTAGCACTCTCCCTGAGAGCTCTTGAGGCCACTTGGTATGTTTATCTTTCGCTCAGGATCACCTGAATCAGAGTGTCATGGGTTATGGATGGAATGTTCTTGGAGCTGCATCAAAGACTGTGTTGTAGACTGGAGGTAGCTGATGTCTTATTCCTCCCCTTCTGTTGAGGGAAGGGTGTTCAATTCTGACATAGATAGATTCTTTCAAAACAATGGTCCTCTCTATCCAGAATGTGGACTTTCTGGCTGAGATGCGAAATGTCTTATTCTTTCTCAAAGGGGGAAAAACTGTCGAGTTGCCTTTTGAAAAAGCATCTTTGAGACAACTCTGACCTGGATGACTGAGAATCTCCACGCACAAACTGCACTGCAAACCTGTGGGAATAACTGAAAAATTCAAACGCTCTCTACCATAGACAGTGGTCTGAACCTTAACCACAATACAGATGGATATTAGTCCCTCCCTGAATTAACATCCTGTTAAAATCTAGCAAGATACATGTTGCTTTTGAAAGCAAAGTTAGTTTCAAGTGTGATGGACAACTTCTCAGCTCAATCTCAGCCTTGTAATAGAATCCAGACAACTCATGCAAAATGTTCATTGATCCTAGGAAGTTTAGAAAATGCAATCTCCTTGTCTCCCAGTTCCAACTGTTAATTTCTTTCACATCCAGCTTTTGGGGTACAAAATGGTCACTGTGTACTAATATGCAAGCCTACATTGCACCCAGTAACTATATCTCTTGGGGAAAAATAGAGTACTGTTAGTAATAAACCATTCTTACTGCATGCAGTAATAATCTAGGATATCATGCTTCCTGTACAAGCTGTCTCTCCTTAATTGCTATGACCATTCCATTTCTGCCTGGTCTTTTAGATGAAAGTTGTTTGTGCAAGTGTTACATAATTGTAATACATTATATTTTATGGTGTTATGATTTTAAAATGTTGCCAGCATCCTGAACAGTGTCTAGGCATTAGACCGGTAGTATAAAAATATCACCTAGATATAATACAACTCATTAAAAAAATTGAGCCCGTTTTGATTATGAGTTTCAGCCCATCAATTTTGAGTTCCTAAAATTACTAACTTCATTTGCCTTTAGCTTATAAGATTCTTACACAACTGATATAGGTCTGTTTAAGTTCCAGACCGGATTTTAGTAACAAAAAGGTTCCTTTTGACTCATTTATCTTCTCCAAAGAGGGCAAACAACACACCTCCTGCAGCAAGCCAAAAGTATGCTAATATTTAATTGCAATGTGCCAGATGACTAAAAAGAGCTTATGCAATTGACCCCATGAGCTCAATGGCTAAACAAATCTGCTTGCCCCACTTCACAACAGGTTTTGGAAGGTGTTGCCTTTCTCAATGCCAATTAAGCAATTATTTTCTTCTAAATTAAATGGGGGCGGGGAGGGTTACGCTATTTACATTGGGTTTACATCTCTTACTGATGCCACTGGAACAGAACAGTGTAAGGTGAAGGAGGTGAAAATTCAAAACTGAACCCAAGATGTTGCATTCTGATGGTGTTAGAATTCATCCTGGATTAAAATCCAAGAGAGGGAATGTTTTACAAATCTGCAAATAAGAGGTCTCCCTTAATTTGAGCTCAACATACATTCACTATTTGGAAACACCCATGTTGCTTTCTTCAAAACAAGTTCACCCAATCGGTCACATGTCTTTCCCCAACAGGATTGGCCCATCCCACTTGTGATGGCAGAAGAGGACTAACTGGTGGTCCCATTGGCCAAGGAATTTCAGCTGGTGGGATCCAGGAGAAGAGCTTTTTTTTTTTCCATAGCTCCTACCCTTTGGAACTTCTTACCACAGGAGGTGAGATCTGCCCCTTCTCTTTTAGCCTTTGGGAAAAGCCTTAAAATTTGGCTGTACCAGCTGGCATAGGGCCCTGAAGGGAAAGCTGCTGGCTGGAGGTGGTTGATACACTAACAGAGAAGGCTCCCCATCCCTTCCCTAAAAAAACCCTTGTTTTTCAGTTTGTTTTAATTTTTGTTATTTAATCTGTTTTATATTTATAATATAACCATAAACTTTCTGCTATTGACCTCATCCCTTTCCTAAGAGGTCTGTAGGGGACGTGCATAAGCAAACCAATGTGCCTACCATCTCTGTCCTATTGTTTCTTTTATTTTTCTTATATGTATCCATGTATTCATAACTATGTTTTTACTTATACCTATTATCTTGTAAGCAATTGGCAGACCAAATAAAATAAAAAATATTTGAATGTTTGTGTGTTTTACCTTGCTCAGAGTCTCTTTGGAGCATGAGATGGGTGGCAAAGAGATAGATAGATAGATAGATAGATAGATAGATAGATAGATAGATAGATAGATAGATAGATAGATAGATAGATGATAGATAGATAGATAGATAGACAGACAGATAGATAGGAAGGATAGATAGGATAGATGGATGGATGGATGGATGATGGATGGATGGACAGACAGATATAAATGAGATAGATAGACAGATAGATAGATATGATAGATAGTTTGAACTGTACAGTTGTGTTTAACTCTTGGCAACTTTATAGGCAAGTGCACTCAATGCTACCCTGTCAAGCACAGCTTTTTTCATTGGTTGCATATTCATCTCTGTATCAGTTTCGATGGTATCAAGTCAGTGTTGCCCCTTCTTGATCCACTAACGTTTCCTACCATCATTGACTTCTCCAATAAACTTAAACATATGGCATGGCCATAGTCATGTGTGTGAGAGAGGGGGGCAGAGAGAGAGAGGGAGAGAGGGAGAGAATTTGGAACACTTGACCTCTGCATCCCAAGGCATGGAATAAACAAACTTGGTGTACTTAGTTAAACATTCCCCCATTCATGACTTCATCTAGTGATATTTTCAACATCAAGATCTAATTCTGATGTCACCTTCTTCCTTTTCCTAATATCTAGACATATCTTGGGCAAGGAAGTGGAAACAATTTAGATGAAACATTGGAAAAGGTCATTGAAAACTCCAGAATGGAATAGCACTACAGCATCAAAGCCAATTTTATATGCTCTTTCTTGATTACCTCTTGCTCCAGCTGAACAATCCTGTGTGTTCGAAAGCAGAACAGGCATCTTGTATCTCTCTGCTAAATCACCCTCTCTGTGTTCATTCACAGGAATGGATTTGCAGCTATTATGATTCAAATGGCACAACATGCTTTATTTCTCGGGCTATCAAGTTAAAAGAAACAGCAGCCTAAAAATTGCGAAACTAAAGCAATTTGCTTTGCATAGGGATCTTTAGCAAATAAATTCTCTTTTATGTGGATCGATAAATTCCCCGACTGCTGCTTTTCTTCCCTGGGAAAGAAGCAAAGTAGGCCCACTCTGAAGAATGGGGAATGCACTTTGAAGCACAATGTGTGTCTGCGAGAAACATGGAGTTATTTCATTACTTATTGATTTTAATTCTCCCCCTCATCCGCATGAACTGAAGCCACAGCTTGCACCAAGCCAAATCTTTGAGATGCCAATCAATTCATTAAATGATAGTTTAGCATGACACATGCATTATTATCTGCAATTAACCCACCACCAAATCAATCCATGAAAAATGAGACGGGGGGGGGGGGAGGAGAAGAGCGGGAAATGGTGGCATGTAAAATTCTAAAAATAAAACTTTCCCATATTTTATTATTAGAGCATTATTTGCTGCCCAATAAGAAGCAGTCAGAGAGTAAACAAATGGATGAAGAGAGAAACTATTTCTATTACACAGTTTATAATTTATGGTTTAGTCTTCGGTATTGCATTTGTTAGAAGTTCCTTAGAACAGGGGTCACCAATCTTTTGGCCTTCAGGGACCACCAAACTCACAATTTTAAATCCCATGGACCAGAGACCCTGGGAAAATCCCCAAAAAGTCTGCAGGAAAATTCCCCACCCCTTTTTTCTACCGATCGATCGTTCTTTATCTGGGATCACAGGATACCGTCTCCAGCTCCATTCTCAGGGGGAGAGAGAGAGAGAGACTTTTGGCTTCATGCAAGGAAAGCAGCAGAAGCAGCAGAAGTCTTCCTTTCTCTCCCCCAAACTCCTCCAGAAATGAGTCTTTGTGAGACTTGTAGTGCCGGTGCAACCTTTTGGAGCAGGATACCTTGCAGGGTCCCAAAGCCTCATTTCTGGTGGAGTTTGGGGGAGAGAAAGAAATACTTTTGCTGCTTTCCTTGTGTGCAACCAAAAGCAGAAGAAAGAAGCGGAAGGAAGCAGCCTGGTGGCCAGGCCAGGCCAGGCGCATGGGGCAAGTGGGGCAAGTTCCCCCCTCTCCCCTTTCCCCCCTCCCCTCACTACATCATGTTGTTTGCAATGCAAGTGACACAAGCCTTGTGTTCCCGTGGGCCATGTGGGCGGTGCGGCCTTGTATTCCCACACAGCCTGGATTAATTGCCTTGGGGAGGGTGCTTTGGGAGTGACGTTTCTCTGCAGACCACCAAAATTTTCTCGCAGACCACCAGTGGTCCCTGGCCCACTGGTTGGCGGCCAGTGCCTTAGAGTACATGCCAAATGGGACACAGCAGATAAAGGTAGTCCTCAATTTAAGGCCACAATTGATCCCAACATTTCCACTGCTAAACGACACAGTTAAGTGAATTTTCTCCCATTTCATGAGCTTCCTTGCCACATTTGTTCACTGTAGTTGTTAAGTTATGAAACACAGTTGTTAAGTGAATCTGGCTTTCCCATTGGTTTTACTTGTCAGAAAGTCTCAAAAGGCAATCATACTGACTTCTGACTCTATCTGTTGCAATAGAATAAGGCATTAACAAGAAATCACAACTTTTTGTTTTACCACAGTATTATGAACCAGTCGTTTCTACAAAAATCTACCAGTCGATCTGTGAAATCCAAAATCAAAGTTTCATTTTCTTCTACATCAAGCACGAAATTCAGAAGTGGTTACCATGTGGAAACAAAAGTATTTGTGTTCTTTTCCTTGAGTAAAATAGACAATTTTGCCATTTCAGGCAACTCCATTAGCTTCTACAACTGTAGGAATTGAAGTGTCCTTGCATTTTTGCGCATACAATAATCTTGCTGCTGTCAACATATATGGTAACAAAATTCCAAACTTTTTCTCCAATTCTTTCTCCATTAGACCCAAGAGGAAAAGTTCTGGTTTCATATTTATCTCCATTTTCAGGATTTTCTGTATTAAAATATGAAACATGGTCCAAACTATTTTTTTTTTTTGCTTTATTACATGTCTCCACTCTTCCTCACTTTTCTTCTCCCCATTTTCCCTTTCTCTTATTTTCTTTTGTATTTTGTATTTTATAATACCTTATAACCTAATAAAAATGTTAAAGATAAAAGGGGATCATATGACCCCAGGACACTGCAACCATCATAAATAAAAATCAGTTACCAAGCATCTGAATTTTGATCTTGGGGATGTTGCAACAGTCACAAGTGTGGAAAAAATGGTCATAAGTCACTTTTTTCAATGCCATTGTAACTTCAAACAGTCATTAAACAAACATTGGTAAATTGAGGACTATCTGTATGTAGGACGATTCCAAAACTACAGATTACCACAGTGAGTAGTACAAAGTCCAAAGCAGCTGGTGGGCATTGTGTTGTCTAGGGAGGGAGATAAATGTTCAGTTCCCATTTGATTGCAAATACATCTAATGTTGCCTTTTTATAACAATATTCACATCAAAATGCAATCATGATGAAAGGGCACCTTCCCTTGAGTTCATTAATTAGCAAAATTTGCTGAAAAATAGCAAGGAAAAACTGAGCAGAAATTCACATGGTTATGAAAATAAGACAGGGATTTGGTTGAGACATTTACAGAAGGTACAAATGGAGCAAAACAGCCAACAGAATTGCACTATTTTTTTTATATTATATCCCATCCCCCTTTTTCTTTTTTCCCCCCACAGGTACATATGGGATGTGCACAGCAGTGAGTCTTCAATGTGTCCAGGTTTTGCTTGGCTATGCAAAATAGCACCCATTGCAACCACTTGGAACTGATCAGAAACTGATGTCAGCAGTACAGGAGCCAGCTGCAGTAGATTCTGCATGCCAGTGTCATTATTGTAAGGGTAAACTTCAGAACAAGTCACAACGCATTTAAATTTCTTCCCTGTAGATAATCTCACAGATTGTTCATGGCTACTGCGATGGAAGTATATGGCCTTGGTTTCACTTTTTATGAAGGCTAAGTATGAGTTCTTTCATGCAAATACAGTTCAAATGCAGGAACTATATGGTAGCTGTGGGATCATTGTAGAATTTAATGTGTTCCTGTATTGTCATCTGGAACATAGAAAATTAGCATCCCGAGGAGGAAAATAAAACCTATTACTCTCCTGGAGTATAAAAAAAACCCCAGATACATAGAAAACTCTTTGAAAGGTAAGATAACTCTCCCTTTACAGGCTTAGAAGGAAGATAAACAAATGCTACAAGCAAGCAAGGTCCTGCCTAGATATAGCCTGCTTATCCTAGGATTCACAGCGTATAAGTGGACAAGTTACATTAAAACAGCAAGAGGCAGCTGTCCATGGTGCTTGTTAAATGTTGATGCCCTTCTTAATTTTTAACTCTTGATTTAATCAATGGCTAAGGATGGAGTGGCTCAAAGCATCCTCACAGGCAAGATTCTGTCAACCTTCCCAGAAAACCAGATAGGAAACACCACAAAATGAACTAATTCTATTTATCATAAATCTACATGAACTGAATCTTGCAAGATTGAAAGTACAAATTTGTAAAACCATCATGTTTAACTCCTTGATCCATCAGGGCAAGTCTTTCCTGAGCTTCTTCCTCTGACTGTTGAGACATTGGAGGCTCCTGCCTCTCTTCTCTGATTATTTCCTAGGGAGCGATAGCAATAGAACTTAAACTTATATAATGCTTCACAGTGCTTTACAGACCTCTCTAAGCGGTTTACAGAGTCAGCCTATTGCTCTCAACAATCTGCCTCATTTTCCCAACTTCAGAAGGATGGACAGCTAAGTCAATCTTTAGCTAGTGAGAATCGAACTGCAGGCAGTCGGCAGTCCACAGAAGTAGCCGGTAGCACTGCATTCTAACCATTGTGCCACCACTGATCTTCCCTTCATCCCCCAAAGTCACCCACCCATTCCATTACAGGTTCTCTGTTGCTGTAGTGAGATGATGAATTGGTAGCCAACTCCAAATTCATGTTTGTTTATTTTTATTTATTTACTTTTTAGATTTGTTTAACACTCATCTTACCTCAAGGCTTACAACATCATAGCTTTATTTTTGCCTGGCATCTGCAGTAATTACTGATGATTGCCAGTGTGTAGCATGCTACGTTGGCATAGACTCCCTCCAGCTTCTTCCTTGGATCACTACCCTGCTTATAAGATAATATCAAGAGAAAAACCAAGAGAAACTTAGGCAGAATCCAAACTTCCTGCAAAATGAAGCCAGGTGTAAGTTATAACATTGCCCTATTGTACCTTTTCCTGGTCTTCCCAGGCAGCAATCAGCAAACAGAAGTGACCTTTTGTCCTATGACATCTTTCAATACTGTCCAATACAGTAGAGATTAAAGCACGCTTGAACACAAGATTCAATGTCTTCAGAGGTATTTCTGGCTTGAGAGAAGATCTTGTTCCATCTTAAGATCAGACTTGTCCGATCCAATGTTTTCCTTCTTGAGAGATTCCATTTCTTCACTTTGGCTATCAATACTGAGAATTATGGGTACGGCAGCTCCAATACATCAAGAGAATGCCCGGTTTTAGACTAGATCATTTTTCCCCCTGATGGAGCTGAACACCCCAGCAACCAAAATTGCTTTGCAAGATACTTAAATTGCTTAACAAAGGCAAGATGGAAAGATCCTCTAAAAATCAAGGCAGATGGATGGCATTTAAAAACAGAAAGCTGTTCCTTTAATTATGGGCTTTCCATGTTATCACCCACTGCATTTTCTCCCACATTCATCAGCAGACCCAGTGACAAATCAATTGTGGCTAGCCAGAAGCTGCAGCCTGGCTTCATCCATTTCTCCTCCCAATTTCTCTCACCTCCCTGGGTGCTGCTGGACCATTAGTATGCAGCTCAATACTAACAGCCAGTACATGTCACATATGATTTCAGCACTGCTGCTATCAAGTAGATGATCCCTGCCCCAATCTCTAGTTGCTTTTTTTGGCTGGAGGGCAAGGTGAAGATGGATCACCTGAATGGACAAGGTGATCTATGTTTCTCCATTGACTTTTGCTCCATGTTGTGCCTTGAGATTGCCCAGCACATGCACCACTAGTAAAAGAGGCAGAGAAAGATGCCTCCTAATATTCTCATACTCATCTTGGATTGCTTGGAATATCAACTGTTTGAGCTATGGGTCTTAGCCAAAGGCTCTTGATGGCTCTTGATCTTAGCCAAAAGGTTGAGGAACAATAGGTTTTTCTTTGGGCCTTTATTTTATTTCAAGGGAAATAAACCTCACTCTTTCACACTTTTCCATTCACTGGAAAGTATTCCCTGGCAACAGCACTGATGACATTCCCTAGTTTGGTAATGAAATGTCTGTGAACAACCAAGCTCAGAGAGCATCAATGACTCCATAGTCCTCCCCCTCCTCTTCTCCTGCATGAGCAGGTGGCTAGACTAGAAGACTTCCAAGGTTCTTTCTAATTACATTATGTTCTATGTTCATAAGAGCATTTTTATTAGCTTTCTATTTAGCATTTTGGAAATATTTCATTGCTATGAATTCAACAGACACTTTAAGTGAGACTGCTCTCTTTGCATATAAAATCACAACATGTCTAACATGTCATCTAGCAAAACATTTAACCTGAAGTTTCATATGTAGCATGTTTTCTTTTCATTCTAAAGGCAAAGAGTTGTGTTTGTTCTGTTTCTGCCTAGACCTGGTCTGTCTGTCTGTTTGTCTCTCTGTGTGTGTGTCTCTCTCTGTCTCTCTCTGTCTCTCTCTGTATCTGTATCTGTCTCTCTGCTTCTGTCTCTCTGTCTCATCTCTCTCTCTTTGTCTCTTTCCCTCCCTCTCTCTCTCTCTCTGTTTCTATAGAGTACACACATAAACACATACAGATTTGTATATATTTGTACATGCTTACAAATCTTCCTAGAGCCTGTTTTTACATTATTCATCAAGTACAGAACCATGTAACTATGCTGATCATGTGGCTTCCTATGCAATGATTCAATTAATAGAAAACCATTCACTGGTACTACAAGATGATACCAGCTGGTCACAGGTTCATCTCTCTTGCTAAGGACATAGCTAGTTTTTTCCACATGCATCATGGTGATGAGACAGTCTGCTATTTTTTTGCTCAGTGGTAAGAAAGCCGAAAACCCATTTTACTCTTCCTGATGAGGCAATGCTGACCCTTCCATCTGCACTCTGAAGCACTTCTTTATGTCACATTTTTCATGATGTCTGCAAACCATCACTCACTAAATACTAAATTGGCCTGGATCACTCTATTCTCGATATGAGTATCTGACAGGATAGGAGGAGCAAAAGGGATCATTTACTTTTAATGGGATTGGAAAAAGATGGGGAGGAAGGAGGGAGGAAGAGAGAGAGGAAGAAGAAGGAGGAGGAGGAGAAGGAGGAGGAGGGGAGGAGGAAAGAGAGAGAGAAATTGATAGTCAAATAGATGGTATAGATGATAGATGAGATGAGATAAGTAGGTAGATAAGAAAGTAAGCAGGTAGGTGGCACTGATGATATTACCTATTTGGGTAATAGGTAATGCCTGCAAGAAACAACCAAACACATTTAAGCCCTTTGATTTCATTGAGATAATATTTCTAACACTCCATCAAAACAAGGTCATCAACTCAGTAGCATCCAAACACTTAAGAATCTGTAAATCCTTAAGTGCCATATCAATTCAAGATCTATGAAACTTCGGAATAACCAGGAAAGTAATTCTGAAATAGCTGTTTCCTATTAATTCCTCTCAGAAATTAGGTTGTAGAAATATGTTGTTTCATTAACTGTGAACATTGAAAAGAGCTACCATTTAATTACTACCACTAATTAACTGTAACTGATTAACTGTATATTTTTGTTGTTAATAGCTTAAGAAGCTGTCAAGTGCAAACTGTCCATTCTATATTCTGTTCTGGAAAAAGTCTTAAAAATTGTGGAAGGATATTTCTTAAAACACCAAACTACTTTATTCAGATTTGAATGATAAAAATGCACTTGAAACTTTCTCTAGAATATGCTCTCAAAAACAAGGCTATGGTTCAAGTCATTTTCTATGCATTTATTTATTTTTCACAATTAAGAGACTTTCTAAAAATTGAAGCTGAGATTTCTAGACCCCAAAGTCTGCATTCAGCAGTCAAGCTGGCAATTCAGTAAGAAAAATAGTCGAACCTATCATTTGAAGGATTTTAAATAATAAGCAAAATATATTTCCTTGATTAGGTATGGATCCAATTTCATTCAGATGTTTGCAATCGTCGGGGCAGATGGACTCCAATTTCTGAGTAGATTTAGAAAATGCCACTTGTGCACATTCAAATTAATTTATAGGTCAGTTCCATCTGAGTTTCCAATTTAACCTGGAAAACTGGTGTGGACATTTTGCACAATAGTACTCTTTGGTTGACCAGTGAATTAGAAGCTGATTGCAAAAGAGAGGGGACATTATTTTGATTTCAGACCCAGCCAGCTTTATAAACACTGAGCATAAAAGGCTGGAAAAATGGCTAACGGTTTTAAAAGCTGACTCATTGCAGGTTCTACTTCTTCTTGATTATTAGCTGCTTTGGGAAAGTTTTTAGGTAACTGTTCCAAACCCAAACACTGCAGTAAACATTGTGCTGTGCTCCATTAAGATAAGTGATAGCCTCGCTAGACAACTTCATTCTCTAACGGTTCTTTAATTATTCAATAGCTATAAAAACACTTTGAGAGCTGCCTTACTAGGAAAGAAGAAGCTTCTAACCTTAAATAGCTCTTGCTCCATCTGAGGGATGAAAGGATCAGTCAGTTAGGCAAACCATTCATATTATTGGATTTTCGCAGAGCTCTAACACAGAGATATTGGATTATTATTACCAGTACATTTCTAAAGCACTTGTCACTAGAGTATCTGGGTACCAATTACAAAGATTTAAAGATTGTCCCTTTCTTCTATAAGAAACCAAGGAATCCAGGCAATAGGAGGACATTCCCACTCCAATCCTTTCCAGCTGACCTATGTATGAATATCATATCTCCTAACACAGCAAGATCTGCACATGGCGAAGAGAAGCAATCTAATTGCCACATATGGCAATAGCAGTAACACATAGATTTATATGCCACTTCACAGTGCTTTACAGTACTCTCTGAGCAGTTTACAGTGTCAGTGCATTGCCCCTCAACAATCTGGGTCCTCATTTTACCAAACTCAGAAAGATGGAAGGCTGAATCAACCTTGAGCCATTCAAAATCAAACTCCTGGCTGTGGGTAGAATTAATCTGCGATACTGCATTCTAACCACTGCATCATGAGGGCTCTTTGTTTATACTACACTCTCAAATAACAATAACAGGAAATTCCAACAGAGAGAAACAAGGGTGAATGAAAAGCCATCTAAGAAGAGTTATATAGTTCAACCAAGAGTTGATTTCCACCAAACGCTTTACAGAAAGGGGTTATGTGTTTTTCTTCCCCAAAGAAAAGGAAACTGGCCATGAGACAGCTGTGTGCTGTGCAAGAAATAAATAAGTAAGGAAACAAAGAGCAGCAACTAAGACTTTCAAGCAACAGAGAGTTCAAGGTTGCAAAGGCAGATGCCCCCAGAAGGAAATATAAAGTATCTGTACAGGAATAATACAGATGGCCCTGAAAAAAAGTATTCAGCAGCCATTAGGAAAACACCAGCTTAGCCTTGAAAAGGAGAAGGGCGTGAAAAAGCAACTCAAGGCTGCCCTGACTTCCTTCTCCTTGGTTTAAAAGGGAGGAGAGAGACTCTCTACAGGCTTTCAAGATTCCATTATTATACTTTGCCACAATAGTTTAATAGTCTTAATGGCATCTATTTCTGCTCTGGCTTTCCTCAAAAGGCTGACAGAATAATTATTTGGCTCACATTCATTTCCATGGGACTCAGCTGGAATGGTTCATCTCCCTAGGACTGCAGAAGAAACAATTACTACCAACCTGCCTTCAGTCAAGGACCTGTATACTGCACGAGTCAAAAAGAGGGCTGTGAAAATATTTACAAACCTCTCACCATTCAGACATAAACTGTTTCAACTTCTACCCTCAAAATGACACTATAAAGCACTGCACACTAGAACAACTAGACACAAGGACAGTTTCCCCCCCAACACCATCATTCTGCTAAACAAATAATTCCCTCAACACTGCCCTACTATTTACTAAGTCTACACTACTATTACTACACTACTATTACTATTAATCTCCTCGTTCCTATCACCCATCATCTCCCACTTGTGACTTTATGACTGTTACCTTGTTGCTTGTATCCTAATGATTTTTATTGACTGATTCCTAGTAAGACTTGATTGCTTATTGTACCCGATGACTATTATTAAGTGTTGTACCTTATGATTCTTGACTCTTGATGAATTTATCTTTTCTTTTATGTACATTGAGAGGATTTGCACCAAAATAGATTCCTTGTGTGCCCAATCATACTTGGCCAATAAAGAATTCTATTCTATTCTATTCTATTCTATTCTATTCTATTCTATAAGGAGAAGTGAGATACCATTCCAGTGGGAAGAACTGCTAGTAATCCATGCCCTAGCAAGCACTATTCACATATTTTGTACTTCGCTGAATTTCAGCTGTGGAAAGATGAGCACACAATTTTAGCAACAATTACAGGCCTTCCATTTTGCACCATGTTTATACCTCTCGTAGAAAGGGAGGCCATAATAGCTACCATTTTCAAGTTTTGAATACTGAGGTTGGAAAGTTCAAATGGATCATGGTTTATACCCTGCAATTATTCTTTCCTTCAATGCCAAGAATACATTACAGAAAGTAGGCTTGGATCCAGATATAGCTATGAGGGGTAGAGCATAAGCCATTAAAAATAATGTGACAAGACAGTTGTCGGAATTAGGTCTCATCTTGTTAGTACAAAATAAGCAAAGAATAAATCCAATCATCGCAAAAAAAATATCAATAAATATCAAAATATTTTTTGATATAAAATATCAAAAAAAAAGGACATAAGGAAACAGGTCAGACTGCTCCAAAGAGGGGCCAAGTTCTTTTTTTAAAAAATAAAGAACAGGAAGGAAAGCAGAATAAAAGACGCCTGCTCAAAATTATTTCTATAAATAAGGAATAAATAAATACTCATTCTAACTTCTTGAAGTCTTCTTAGTCACTCATCTAAGTGATTCCAATTCTGTTGGAATGGATTAAGCCAATCACCCACTAATTTCAATGGATAGTCTAAGGGTAATTAAGACAGAATTCAACCTATAGTCTTAATGGTCCAATTTTTGGAACAAGTATTATTTGGCTTATCCCAATACCCTTGTCACATCCTTTATTCCTTTGCTTAGCTAGATCCTTAGAGCACCTGTGCATACCACCTTTGATTTTCTACTCTGGTTGCTGATCTTGAGCATGACATGTGGTAGAGCAACTTTATTATTGCCACTGCTGGCAGAGGTGATGAGAAAAAAAAAATTAAGTAAGTAATCTATTGGCACAGAGATATGAACACAGAAATGACATGTTCCCCAAATATTCCCACGCTCAATTGTTTCCTGTTCCCTCGCTCCATTCTTAAGCACCTCTCTGCTTGTTACACTCTGAATCTTAAAATGTGTGCCTTGAATTCTATTTTGTTCCTTTGGTTTGTTGATCTCTGTTTAACCTTTCAGCTCCTGCTCCAGAAGGGGCAAAAAAAGAGGTAATACCTCAAGAATCTCAAATAACAATGAGGGCAAAGATGAGCTCAAACAGAGGGAGAGAATGAGAATGCCTCGGTCCTGAAGATACTTCAATTCCAAAACAGATGATGTTAAACTTGGAACCAAAAGCTTGTAAGATCAACAAATCAACAAATTTGATTTGTTTGGAAAGATCAACAAATTCTAGAGGGTGTCTGAATGCCTCTCATAATTGTGTCTGCTCAGGAACTAGAGTGGAAAGGCTACATATTTTGTTCTGAATAATGAAATGAATAACTAGTAGATCAGATCTATATTTTCAAGTAAGAGTTAGGGCATCCTGGCCAGAGTTATAGTAAATTAAAAAAGCATTAATAGAACTGTCCAGAACCAGTTCTATTATCAACCAAAGCATGGCAACTGTTTTCAGACAGTAACTTGCAGGTTTTTTGTTGTAATTTCATTACCACAAATACTTGTAGAACTGTTGGTAATCTAAAGTATTATACACCAGCTTGGAGCACTGCGGCTTTGATTTGATGAACTGAATAGGGAAGCTTTGGATGCACAGAAGATGATTATGCTACAAGGTCCCTTCCATCTCTATTAAACTGTTAGCCCAGTATCAGATCTACAGCTCTAGGTACATCAATCTTCTTGAAAAGAGAAAAGTTTCAAGAATTTGAAAGAGCCTTAACATGTATTCATGCAATGGCCCTTGCATCTTGCCTTGAATTATGTCACTTCCTACAACAGCCTTTGTTATATCTCAAGTTATATGTTTGAGCTAACATAGTACAAATGTATTATGGGGTATGTATCTAGGGGTATGTGACTAGATTTGAATTCACTAGGCATCACCAACTGGATTTTGATTGTCAAGTTGTTTCAATTCTAATGGTTATTTCAATTTGGAAAGTCAACAAGATTTGAATCACTGTGTCAGCCTGATTTGATTGGGAAAACTAATTCAACTCCAAAGAATAAAGCCAAATTTTCAAATTGTTTTAGAGACGTCTAATTCCAAAACTGCAGATGACTTCCCGATGCTGCTTGTAGGATTTATTAAAAGCACTCCTTTTCCTTTTGTACAAAAATAATTCCAGACAACTGGAATTCTTGGTTTTCACAGGTTTCTTCATCTTGGCAACTTTAAGACATTTGGATGTCAACTCCCAGAATACCCCAGCCAATCAAAGCACCACCAGAAGGTTGAGAAACACCACTATAGAAGATTGTCAGAGATTTCTAAAAGGGAAAAATGAATAGGAGTAAGAGTCTTTCGAGTTTCCCTAGCAATATCACTTCACAGGACATTGTGGCACAGAAAAGGTGTTTGTTTACTTGGAACTAGAGATCTGCCTGAAAAATAGAGACTTGTGACCATGACTGTTGCAGCATCCCCATGGTTGCATGGAACAAAATTCAGATGCTTGGCAACTGACTCATATTTATAACGGTCTTAGTGTCCCCGGGGTTGTGCGATCCCCTTTTGAGACCTTCTGACAAACAAATTCAATGGGGAAGAAGCCAGAATCACTTTCATTTTAAATTGTATTTTATTCAAATTCCATTTTAAATTGCTTTTATCAAATTTTAGTAATAATTTCTGAAACTTTGCACTTGGGTATGGCCCAAGGGCTAATCAATCAATAAAGAATTTTAACTTAAATAACCCTGTTATTAATTTAACCAACTGCAGGGATTCATTTAACAACTGGTCGTGAGATGGGGCAAACTTACTTAACAAAGGTCTCACTTAGCGATAGAAATTTTGGGTTCAATTGTGGTTGTAGGTCAAGGGCTACAACCCTGGTGCACCACAATGGCCTTCATAATTTGATGGGACTGTTCAACGTTCTCTCTTTGAAGGTCCCCTTCACCAAAGATGAATTCTTGATATGCATTACCTTCTCCAGTCCTTTAGTCTCGTATCTCATTTCACCCAGGGGTGGGCTGCTACGGGGATGCCTGGGTTCAGGCAAACTCATAGCTAATGTTATGGCTGGTTCAGCAAACCACCAAATCCCACCCTGGCTGGCCCCTCCCAACCACTCACCCTGCCCCTCCCAGGAGATCCACACAGCCCCTTTTGGATAGGAGGTAAATGCAGGGCCTGTGTGGAGGTATAAGTGAGGGTGAAAAACAGGCCTCCTGGAAGCTCTGGAAGGCCAGAAATGGACCCATTTCCAGCCCCCAGAGGGCCTCCGGAGCCCAAGGGAGGCCATTTTCACCCTCCCAAGGGCTTAAGGAAAGCCTCTGGAGCCTGGGAAAAATGTCCCCCCCTTACTAGGCCATGCCCACCATCGCCAGATCCACCCAGCAACTGTGCAGAGAACAGGTTGCTGAAATTTTTGAAGCCCACCCTTAATTTCACCCCTTCATCAATTTAATATTACAGCCACTTCATCTGAAGAAGATCCTCTAGCATTTTACTTCCCACCTTTTCCCCCACTCAAAGATACCTGGACTTAATTGAAAGGCATATTAACACGGGAGCAGCAGAACTTGTCACCAAGCCTGACAACAGTGAGACTTCATTAGGAGTGAAGCAGAGAACGCACCCCTTCATGCCATCTCCCCAAACCTTCCCTCCAGCTCATTCACATTCTACAACGCTTGTCATCAACTTCAATGGATTGCTGGAGACAATAACGTGTGATGATCGCCGTGGGGTGGAGCGGGATGGTGGAACAACTCCGGAGGCTCTTCTCACCGTTGCCTCCAGGCATGGAGTAACTCAACCTGCCTTTTGGTAATGCGGGTCATCGCCACACGTCAAGAAAGAAAGCTCTTGGAGCCCTTTTCTTCTTCCTTGCCTTGGGCTGGAGGCAGCTGGGAGAGGAAGAGGAGGGAAAGGCAAAATGAAACGGACAGAGAGTCAGGCAGCCAGAGGAAGTCCAGAGCTGCTAATGGATTCAGAAGTTTTCATCTTCCCCAAGCTGACCCTTCGCCTATCTGTCATTCCCTGGGACTCAACCTCCCTTTTAATAAAGAAGACAAACGTCGAGCACACCTCACCAAGGCCCTGAAATGATTAATACACATCCCACTTGGTATTCTACATACAAAAATGCCAGGCTCATTCAGTGGCAGGGAGTATTTCTTTCTCCCTCTCTGCCATTTTTGTCTCTCTCCGTTGAATAAATCAATATGAATGCAGTCCCAAGCCTCATACAGAGAAAGAGATTGATTTCACCTTCAACCAGAGATCCTGGGGTGACTCAATAGGAGCAACCCGCCCAACCAGCTGAATAAATCCCATCTGAAATTAAAAGGAATCTGTACCGATGCCTTTCACTAATTTATTGCTTGCTGCTACTTTAGAAGTACATAGGAGATAGTTTCCAACTGTTGCCTTCTGCTCCAGAAGGTCTGGCCACTGGTCCAATGCCTGCTCTTATTGATCCTCTTGCAGCTGCTCTTTATGAATGGGGGGCCCTGCTGGAGGTTCATTTCTTCCTATTTATTATTTCTATGCATGGACAGGCCTGAATGTCCTTTTTCTAAACTGGTATTTCAAACCAGGTAAAAGAAAATTTCAAACACAAAAACACAAATCAAATCATTAGAAATTTAAAAACCATGCCCAACATTCTGAATTTCTTTTGAAGGGTGGGGAGTGCTTCTGCCACCTTCAGGGAGGGAGTGTCTCCCAGTACCTCCCCTTTTCTGTTTGTGAGCTGGATGCCAGTCCTCATTTGCACTGCAAATAGTGCAAAACTGAGCCACTAACTCTCTATGGGCATACAACTCTCTATGGGCATACCTTTACCATGAAAAAGGATATTTATTTAGGGAGAAAATCCACCACCCATTTTTTTCCCTCTGGCTTATAGTTTAATCCAAGCAAGAGTTTCTGCCCAACCATCTTTCCTCAATGGCACGGAAGTATTAGAATCCTTCCTTCCTTCTCTCCTGTAATGTTGCAACTATCAGATGTCTTTGAAAACTACCTTCTAGGGGTCTTGCTTTGTGCTCTAATGCAGGGGTCCCCAACCTGTGGACTGAGTGAGTGGCTGGCCATATGTTCATGTCTGCACACATGCATGGCCCCATTTGCACAAGTGTCATTATGGATGGTTGCATCCCCACTCACGTGAGCATTGTCTTGCAACCCCACTCACGTGAGTATTGTCTGCATCACATGCACCTGCCCATCCCACAAAATCATCTCTTCTTTCCCCACCTCCACCTGCTCCGGGTCACCAACCTGGAAAGTTTGGGGAATTCTGCTCTATTGTCACCACTAGTGGAGGTAAGAAGATTGATGATCCAGCAACAATAGGAAAAAACCCAACAAACAAAAGTCCCAAAGGTACTTTTCCAAAAGACAACTGGACCTGGTTTGTCCTTGAAGATGTTTCATTTCTCAATCAAGAAACCACTGAGCCACGGTGGTGCAGTGGTTAGAGTGCAGGCTATTTCTGCTGATTGCTGGCTGCCTGAAATTTGGCAGTTCAAATCTCATCAGGCTCAAGGTTGACTCAGCCTTCCATCCTTCCGAGGTAGGTAAAATGAGGACCCAGATTGTTGGGGGCAAATATGCGGAGTCGGTAAACCACTTAGAGAGGGCTGGAAAGCACAGTAAAGCGTATACAAGTTGAAGTACTAATGCTATTCTTCAGTTCTGACTAATTCCTCATCATTCAATCAGAACTGAAGAAGTGAAACACCTTCAAGCAAAGGGGTTGTCTTTGGGATAACCATGACCTGGATGTCTGAGAATCTCCATAGACTTTCAACAACATTATTTCTGTTCTAGTGAGAAGCAAACCTGCCACTCACTGAAACTTCTATCATGCAGCAGCTGCCCGATGGAACAACATCCTCCAGAGATATAAATGGTTCCAACCTTGTTGGCCTTTAGGAAAGTTATAAAAAAACAGCTTTCCCCTCAGATAGTAAGGCCAGGTTGTTTGCAGAGTCTGGTAACTGATGAGTTTGGAATTGAGGATCGAATCCAGGATGCCTCAACTTCCTTACTCTGGTGTTTTGTATTTATCATACCTGTTTCATATTTTTGTTACCTTTATTAGTCTGCCTTGATCCAAACTTCCTAAATAAATAAACCTACCCAAACTAAGGGCTGTGCCCTTGTACAGCTGAGTACAAACTTGCTGGAGGAACCGCTAACAGCAATGAAAAAATCTTGTGCATTTTTCTGGCAAGAAATCGACCTATTTTCTGTTCCCCTTAATGTAGAAGTTTTCACATGTTTGTTAAATATGGAGAGTAGCAAATTATGGATATTCATCCAGAACATGGCGCATAAGTTCGATATAGACATCTGCCAAGAAACACCTTGTCTTCTCATGGCAGCCTACTAGGATTATAAATAGCTTATTCCTTCCTCCACTCCCCCCGCCCACATTTTTGCAACCAATTATAAAGTTTGACACTAGTTATCATTATTTTCTGTTAGCATAAATCAAAGTGCAAACACAGGGAAATTAATAATAACTGCTATGTCATGAACAAGGGAGACTATCAGTCCTCATAAGAGAAACTAACACAAACAAATGGTATTTATCCATCTGTAAGATCTTCTATTCCCTCCATTTCCCCGGGAGATGCTGGATAATGATGTGGTAAAGCCGATGAATCAAGGCTGGTGGAAGAATTAGGAATGGATTCCGGAGCCCATGTCCTGGCTTCGGGAGAAGGTTGGCTGTTTAACTGAAATTAGAACTAGGATTTATTACTACCAACCTGCCTTCAATCGAGGATCTGTATGCTTCACGAGTCAAAAAGAGGGCTGTGAAAATATTTACAGACCCCTCAGAATCCAGACATAAACTGTTTCATCTCCTTCCCTTAAAACGACACTATAGAGCTGCACACCAGAACAACTAAACACAAGGACAGTTTTCCCCTGAAACCATTACTCTGCTAAACAAATAATTCCCTCAACACTTTCCAACTATTTGCAAAGTCTGCGCTACTATTACTATTAATCTTCTCATAACTCCTTAACACCCATCCCCTCCCACTTGTGACTGTATGACTGTAATTTTATCACTTGTGACACTTATGATTTATATTGACTGTTTCCTAGTATGATTTGATTGCTTATTGTACCCTATGATTATCAATAAGTGTTGTACCTTATGATTCTTGGCTCTTGATGAATGTATTTTTTCTTTTATGTATACTGAGAGCATTTGCACCAAGACTTCTGTGTCCAATCACACTTGGTCAATAAGGAATTCTATCTATCTATCTTAAAGCATCTACGGAGTGAGTCAAATCCACCAACACCACATCAAAAGAGAAACATGAGTGGTACACTTTATTCAAGGGGGGCCTGCTAGAAGAGTAAATTGAAAGTTTGAACAAAGGATAACTAGGCCAGTGAATGTTAAAGCTGATCTTACTCAATTATTACTATTAGGAGCACTAGTGGTGCAGTGGTTAGAATGCAGTATTGCAGGCAAACTCTGCTCACAGCTTAGAACCAATGAATATTTTTTTCAACCTGTGCATACATGCTCAAGCTTGCTCTTTCCAAAACTGTCTGAAAAACTGTCCAAAACTGTCCAAAAATATGTGGGCAAAACATCAATACAATAGCAAAAGTGCAAGATGCCCACATGATAAGAGCGTGTGGGGACGCTGCTTTATGTCAGGCTACAGAACTTTTCCCATTCACTCAACTAGAATGAACTTCTGAAAATGTATCCAAACGTATCACAAATCTTTATTGAGATGAGACAATTCCTGTAGGAGTTCAAAGCAGCGTCTGAGGTCTCTCAGGCATACAGGGATACATAAGGGAGTTTAGAACCCCTCCCCTTATCTCGACGTATATTTAGTGAAACAAAAGCCAGTATGTTAATTCCTCCCCACCCCTCTTGTTAGAACAAACTATTCAAGAGATTCCCAAAGTACAATCTCACTGTGGAATTTTTATGACTTTCTCATCTCCTGGTTGTGCCTCTCAGAGGTGATAGTTCTGGCCATCTGGCTTTTCTCCCTCCATCATATCATGTGTGGGTTATACAAATTCAATATAAGATTAAATATATTCAGGTTACATCAAGAAAAGATTTCTTTATCAGCCTCCCCCCCCCCACCTTTTCTTCTTCAACTGAAGAAATGACATATACACAGATCTGACAAATAGTTAGAATGCCAGGAGTTAGATTCTAACCAGCTCAAGATTGACTCAAACATTCATCCTTCCAAGGTTGGTAAAATGAGGAACCAGGTTGTTGGGGGCAATATGCTAATGTTGTAAACCACTTAGAGAGAAGGCTGTAAAGCACTGTGAAGTGGTATATAAGTCGATGTGCTGTTGCTGTTTCTTAGCCAAACTAGATTGTTGTAAGGCTAAAACAGAAGTAGAATGGAAAAACAGTCATATACATTTTTTTCATTTAATATTCAAGCAGTAGATTTCTAGCTGCTGGATATCTACAAATTGAGCATTGATGTCTCGCTGCCCCCATTGCTGACTATTTTATATTATTCTCCCATTCACTCCATCCTCAAGGGAACAAACCTATGGTCATAGGGATGGCAGGGAGATAGACCTTATCAGTGATGATCAAGAAAACTGTTTTGGATCAACTCTGATTGATCCTTCAGTCATCAGGTCATCGAAATAGATGATTATCAACAATTGTATCTCAAAAAACAGCCGTTCCCAGGGTTTCTCATTTTTTTTTAGTACTTCAACTGCCCATTGGAGCTTCTGCAAACAAAGCAAGAGTGAATTTTAGTAAAACCACCATTTTTATCTGCATAAGCAAAGGGAAAGTGCTTTGAAAACCAGCCATTACTTAGTTGAACAGGTCTCCAGAAGTTTTTCTTTTCTTTGGGGACCTAAGCCTAGAGTAATCGTGAAAATGCTTCCAATTTTTTGCAGAAATCTTTACATGTTTTAAGGACAAGCTTATGATACTACTACCAGAGCTGAAGAATCTTCTTGGATGAGAAGTAGAATGTCTCCAAAGAAAAAACAAGAAAGTCCAGTTGCCTCTTGAAAAAGCACCTTTGATACTACCAACATTGCTCCATAACTCTTGAAATTCACAAATGGAAGCCCCTAAATGAGTGATGTCAAACTCAAGGCCTGCAGTCAGGATTCGGTGTGCTTTGATCTGGCCCGCAGAGCCGGCCTGGAAATATCAAACAACCAGCCTGCAGCGTCTCTGCCAGCCAAATAAGCCAACCATGATAAATAAATCTGCCAGCCAAATAAACCAACCACGCCTATCCCAATCCTGCCCCCTGGCCATGTCCATCCTAATCACGCCCCGTGGCCATGCCCATCCCAATCCCGCCACCTGGCCACCTGCCCATCCCAATCCCACCCTCTGGCCACACCCATCCCAATCACGACCCTGGCCAGGCCCATCCCAATCGCACCCCCTGGCCAGGCTCATCCCAATCATGCCCCCTGGCCATGCCCATCCCAATTGCACCCCCTGGCCATGCCCATCCCAATAATGCCCCCTGGCCACGCCCATCCCAATCATACCCCCTGGCCACCACGCTCCAACTCTCTGAGGTCAAACCCAATCCTGATGCAGCCCTCAATGAAATCGAGTTTCACATCCCTGCCCTAAACCAATGAACCAATTGTTTACTTGAGAGTAAGTCATATTCTCTTCAAAAGGACTTATTACCAGGTAATTTATCATGAAACCCAATTTTAATGGATGGTGGTTAAGCTTTCAAGCTTATAACTGTGTTTTTTTATCATTGTCAGAAAGGATTTTAATGCCTCTATCACTCTGTGCGTTTCTGTCTCTTAAATCCATTGTTTTATTTTGGCATTTGACAGATGTACATTTGAATAAACAAATGAAACTCATTAAATTTCTTCTCTGACCCTTACACACACTCAAAATTATATTGCATGGTGTTGGGAGAGTCCAGAGTTGTTTTCAATTAAATTCTGCATTACAGGTTTAAAAAACAGGGGAGGGAGACAATAAGTTAGCTGAATTACTTCATTAGAGTTATGGCAAGACTAAGAAAATCTGCATGATTTCAGAAAATGAAAGATGATGATTGGTCAACAAACTTAATAAAGCATTCGCCATTATTTGAATTGGCATGGCCTTTTACAGCTCGCAGTTACATTTATGGATTTCTTTTGTGCCACTCATTAGAATTATTGTATTATCTCAGTTTTGTTCTCTTTTTTCCTCCCTGTAAATTGTGCTGAAGGAAATCTTATTTGGAATACATTCAGTTCATCCCAGCTATCACTCATCAAAGCAAGGAATTCTCTGGAATTTTTCTTCATTTATTTGAAACAGCCTAGGCTAGGAAAATAATGTTTAAAATTGGGATGGGTGATATTTATTTTCCTTTCAAAAATGCTTTTAAGGAGGTTTCAGAAGAGGCAAAGAATGTGCTGGAAATGATCACAATTTGCAGAATGCCCTGGAGCCAATATTCCCCTGGGTAATTTTTATAGGTTATGAATAACAGAATAACACAGTTGAGAGGGACTTTGGGGGTCTTTTAGTCCAACTTCCTGCCCAGGAAACCCCCTGCACAGAAAATCTGCTGTCCCACCACTTAGGAAACCCAAAACCACTTCAGGCAAATGGTTAACTAATTTCTTCTTAAAAATTTCCAGTGTTGGAGCATTTACAACTTCTGGAAGCAAGTTCATTCACTGTTCTCACTGTCAGGAAATTCCTCCTTAGCACTAGGTTGGTTTTTTTCCTTGATTAATTTCCCATCTATTGCTTCTTATCCTGCCTTCAGGTGCTTTGGAGAATAGCACAAGTGCAAATGAGATTAGTAAGAGTTCTCAAGGCCCATGTCAACATCATTTGCAAGACAGTTTCTGGCACTAGCTACTAAACCGCTAACAGGAGCACCCAATGCTAGAGACTATGAAATAAGAAGGGGCAAAAGTTGAACATCTAGGTTTTCTCCAGATTTGCCCAATATTTCACATACTCCCTTAAATTTCAATGTCTTCAAATACATACATGCCCAAAAGAATCAAAAAGAAGAGTTCCACTTATTTTCCATTGGACATATGGCCATTATTCTTGACTAAGACAGAAAGCTCCATCTCTGGGGGAGGGAAAGAATGTGTAAATATCCAGGACTGTACATTAGACTGGGTAACTGTAATGGTATGTGGAAAAAGATCTTGGGAGACAGGATGAAGAGATGCTGTCTAGGGAATAGTCAGATAAAAGAACAAGAAGTCAGCAACTGGGCATAGATAGTCTAGTGAAGAGAAGAACCAGGGGGAGACAGGATAACAATCTTCCAATATTTGAGGGGCTGCCATAGAGAGGAGGGGTCAAGCTGTCTTCCAAAGCATCCAAAGGCCAGACAAGGAATAATGGATGGAAACTGAACAAGGGGAGATTCAACCTGGAAATAAGGAGAAATTTTCTGACAGAGAGAACAATCAATCAATGGAACAGAAGTTGCCTTCAGAAGTTGTGGGAGCTTCATCACTGGAAGAAAGTGAAAACACAGCTGGCTGAGGAATTCTGGGGGTTGAAGTCCACAAGTCTTAAAGTTGCCAAGTTTGAGAACCCCTGCTTTACAGAGTTCCTAATCATGACAAAAATTATTGCTTGTGGTCTGTGGAAAATCAACTTTCATTTCTGCACTCAGGGGAAAGTGTGAAACCAGAGGATAGTCAGGGCAATAGTCACTGGCTTCAAAATGATGGCCACAACTGGGCAATCAAAGCTCTGTCATTTTTAATGCATGTTGCATTAATGGAGAAAGAGGCAGGGTTGTAATCCCTCACTTTTACCTCCATTTTGAAGCCAATGATCATCACCATATGCACCACTCCTATGTTGGACAGAGCATAAAACATTACTAGAGAGGAGAAAGGAACCCAAATTTTTATCCTTCCTTCCTTTCTTCCTCCTTCCTTCCTCCCTCCTTCTTCTTTCTCTTTCACCTTCCTTCCTTTTTTCCTTCCTTCCTTCTTCCATTCCTCTCTCCTTCTGTCACCTCCTTCCTCTTCCTCTTCCTCTTTCTCTTCCCTTCTTTCCTTCCTTCTTCCATGACCCCCTTCCCTCCCCTCCTCCCTCTTTCTCTCACCTTCCTTTCATCATCCCTTCTTTCCTTCTTCCTTTCTCCCTCCCCTCCTCCTCTCTCTCTTCCCTCCCTCCCTTCTTCCTTTCTTCTCTATTCCTTCTTCCTTCCTTTTTCCTTCTTTCCTTTTCTCCCTCCCTTCCTCCCCTCTTCTTCCTTTCTCTCTCCCCTTCCTTCCTTCTTTCTTTCCATCCATCTGTCCACTCATCCATCCATCCTTCTTCTTCCACAGAAGTAGCATAGTAGGAGCTGCCCCATGCCTACTCCCAGAGAAAGAATGACAGTTAAAAAAAATAAAAACCTTCTTATTGCTACCAGCCAGGCTGCCTCTCTGTCCCTGTTGATTCAGATTGGCTTTGCAATGCAGAGACAAGAACTGCTTAGGAAAAGTGTAGCACAGCCCAGGCCTGGATCATAGATTGCTGTGAGGATGAAAATTCATTCATATGAGTTTGGAATATAATACCTAACAGAAGATAGATCACTACTGCCATGCTCCAATCCCAGATAAGGACCCAGTGGTAACAGATGGAGGAACAAGGCACTTATCTTGTTAGTTGATGGATTTATCATTTGTTCTTCTTGCTTAGACCCCAGCCCTTTTCCTGTATATTCCAGAGCATTTAAAAAGCTTTGCTCCTCACCAGGCAACCGAGAGAGAAAGAGTTTCTTACTTTGTCTTCCTTCTCTTCTCATCTTCCCTCTGTCCATTTGACTTAATTCAGTAAGATCTGGAGCAGCAGATAAACAGCTTGTGGTGCTGGAGAAATTTTAAAACAGTCAAGAAAATGTCAGCTTGCTTCCTTATAAAAAAAATGTTGATTTCTTCCCTCTAGTCAAGGAAAATTGAAGAAAAGAGAG
The DNA here is from genome assembly GCA_004320025.1 of Laticauda laticaudata. Taxonomy (NCBI): domain Eukaryota; kingdom Metazoa; phylum Chordata; class Lepidosauria; order Squamata; family Elapidae; genus Laticauda; species Laticauda laticaudata. The sequence continues at coordinate 65,098 of BHFT01022123.1, forward strand.
AGGCTGGATTCACACCACATATTTAGGTGCTTAACTGTGGTTTCTTCCAAACATCTTCCTCCTCTGGCTTAACAGAAGGAGCGATTATAAATCACCTTTCTATCATATTATATAAGACCACACCTAGAATACTGCCTCCAGTTTTTATACAGTCACCACAGTATAAAAAAGATGGTGAGACTTGAGAAAGAGTGCAGAAAAGAGCAACCAAGATGATTAGGGGATTGGAGGCTAAAACATATGATGAACAGTTGTAGGAACTAGGCATAGCTAGTCTCATGAAGAGAAGGGCTAGGGGAGACAGGATAGCAGTGTTTCAATATTTGAGGGGGTCAAGCTGTTTTCCAAAGCACCCAAAGGCCAGATAAGGAGTAATAGATGGAAACTGATCAAGGAAAGATTCGACCTAGAAATAAAAAAATTCCTGGTGGTGACAACAATCAACCAATAGAACATCTGGAAGTTGAGCTTTCGAGAAGAGACCGGACTGCCATCTGTCATAAATGGTGTACAGTCTCCTGCTTGGGCAGGGGGTTGGACTAAATGACCTACAAGGCCCCTTCCAACTCTGTTAATCTCTTTGTATCTTGATATGCTGATATCCTACCTCTCCATAGAATAGCGTATTCTATATGCAATGGCAAGTTATGGAGAAACCTCCTTCTATTTAAGATAAGGTTTTCCCATCAACCATGATCTGTCCTCTTTCCTTCTTTCCAAGAGAAGTTCTTTTTCTTGCTTCTGAGAAGAAGATTCAGAAGAATGATCTTATTTCAGGGAGATCCCTGGTGCTCTTTGAACTTGGTGTTTTTCTTAAAAATATTTCATTACCCAAATTTAAATCATACTTGACCCTATTTCGGTTTAGGATCCTGAACACAAAAATATTTGAAGAACAAGAAGTTCTGTTACATCAAACTGATGTGGTCGAGCTAGAGTATGCAGTGCCAGGGTTAAAGAATCAGATAGATAGATAGATTGAATTCTTTATTGGCCAAGTGTGATTGGACAGACAAGGAATTTGTCTTGGTGCAAATACTCTCAGTGTACATAAAAGAAAAGAT
>BHFT01022124.1:0-26803 GCA_004320025.1 Laticauda laticaudata
TGGACGGATAGAGAGGAAGCCAAATGGAGGCAGTGAGTACATCGCATTTTCGAACGGATGGCCAGGTTTTTTGTCCGCTTTACATCCTCTTTGCATCTGTTGGTTCAGTGTGACATGGGCTTTAGCAAGAACCATGATGGCACAATGGTTAGAATGCAGTATGGCAGGCTAACTCTGCTCACTGTCAGGAGTTCGATTCTGACCGGCACAAGGTTGACTCAGCTTTCCATCTTTCTGAGGTCAATAAAATGAGGACCCAGACTGTTGGGGACAATAGGCTGATACTATAAACCACTTTGAGAGTGTTGTAAAGCACTATAAAGCAATATATAGGTCTAGATATTATTGTTATTATGTATGAATCCAACCAGCCACTCAGTGGCTTGAATTCTGTATGTAAACTGACTTTGTAGCTGAGACCACTTTCAACTTCATTCCATTATTGGGATGATTGGCCTAGCTTCGAGCATCATATGGTGATTTGTAAATCACTTTTTTTTTTCTTAGCGTGTTGTATGAATACAGCCAATATTCTATAGCTGCTTCCCAAATGGTGCCCACTTTCAAAATGGTAGCATGCAACCTGGGTGGTGCCATGCAGAAGGTCACTCAGCAAAGTAGCTGGTACCCAAGAAAATCTATGGAAAATATAAGTAGACATGAACAGAGGCTGGGGAGGAGTGTACGAAATGCAGCAGGGTGTGAAGCAAACCCAAAGTCTGTGGTGGACCCAGCAGGGTAAAGGGGAGGTGAGCATAAAATGTCTCAGGAAGTTGGGGCAGCCTAGGCCAGGCCACATGTGAAATGAGGTGGTATGCAGGGCAGGTCTGAGCCTGAACTAAGGCCCCTACCACCAACCTCTGAGCCACCCCATGCTCCACTTAATGACTCATGTGGTTGTTTAAAGACTGCTCCAGAGACAGCAGGGATTGGATTTGTTGAGCAAGGTGATTGTCAATGCTGCAAACCCAAGCAAATCAGAACTCTGAGACTAGAAAAGATCTTCACTGAGTACATCATATTGACACAGCTCTAAAGGAAAACCAACTTGGAATCTTTCCCATGGTTTCAGTATAATTTAAATAAGCAATAAACTCTCTCCCCAAGTGTCACAGGTCACCTGACCAGTTGGGTTAATTGGCGGGCTCTTCAGACACTCCTTCCCTGACCTTATACATTATCAGTAGAAATGACCTTGGTTCCCAAGAGAAAGCTCTCTGTTTTGTCTAGTAAGGCATTTCAACCTCCTTTCCCCTTTCCCACTCTGTGTAGCAACTGTGGAACAGGAAAATGATTGCTGCCAGGTTCGGTTCAAAGTTAACAGTGATTGCATGGTTGCCCTGCTTAATGAACATCAAAATTCATGACCATAATTGGTCGGCTCCATTATCATCAAAATCCTTGGACTACCTGCCCAATAGAATGAGAAGATTTGGCGGTTCCAGCAATTGGGTCAATCATATTTATATTCTCCATACTGGAGAATCAGAAGCAAGGAAGAGCATTGGAATTATATTGAAAATTGTCAGTGGAGAAAAACAGATTTAGAGACTAAAAACCTCTGGATTTCATTTAGATCAGCCTTTCTCAGCACTATAATTTGCAAAAGTGGCCTCAGTTTTAAAAACAGAATCCATGCAATTCAGAAGGGTCTCTTCCAATTGTTTCTCTTCAATGCAGCTCGCCATGGAGAGAGTTGAAGTTTTTCAGACGTTGCATTCAGGCAATGCCCAGCAAAGGTGAGGTTTTAAGAGCCAATCCTTTTAGCAAGAAAGCAAAAGATTTCTCCTTCCATAAGCTCTACCTTTCATTCCCAAGATAAGTAGCTCAGCCCAGGAAGATAAGATTGAACTACGTTTGCTTCAAAACTCACAAAATGAGCATCTGCCCGCCTGCCTGCCTGCCTGCCAAGACAGATTGATTTCCTAAATAAGTTATAAATTGCTTGGGATTTTCCCTTGGCATAAAAAATCAAGGAGTAGTTGTGGGGGGGTAGAGACAGTGACAATTGGGTAGGGAAGGGAATTGGAAGACCTGAAGAAGTAATGGGATATTTTGGAGTATTTACAACAGTTCATTTAGTGACAGAGCATGTGATGACCTAGGGTGGGATACAAAACAAATGCAGTCACAGAAAACAGATGAAGCCCCTTTTATTCCTTCGCTTTGCTTCCAAGCTCCAAATATCTTGACAGAAGACCAAAAATTCCCACATATAAATAGCTACAAGAAGAAGGGAAAAAGCAACACAAACCAGGGAAGATAAGGGCTGAAGGACATCTACAGATAACACACAATGGGAAGGACGCCAAACTCAGGGAGGAACCATAAACTGGAGATATTTCCATACTTTGTTTCCAGCGTTCGCCCATACGCAAATCCATCCTCTTATTCAGTTGTCACAGCTGCAGCCCATGAAGAGGATCAACGCCCTCTCCTCCCAAGTAGACCATGTCTCTCCCTTATTCTCTCCTCCCTGCATGCCCTAGGATGGAGAGGGAATGGGCCTGGGTCCTCCTCTTGATTGCCCAGCTGGCCTCTGCCCTTCTCTAGCCTCCTCCACAACCTCTGGAACCACACTTCCACTTCCTGTCAGCTGTTCCTCCTCTCCCTCAGAGTCAGTCTCCACCAGGGATATGACAAAGCACAGGAAAAGAATAAAAATTAGTGAACGAAGGAAATCAGGACCAGGTGATAAAGAGGACTAACCATCGTCATTAAGTATACTAAATCTATTTAAAATAGATTATAGACCAGAATGTTTTTTATTGGGAATTATACAAAAAAAAAAAGCATAATAAGGGAGAGTTGTATTTGATAATACATGTCATCACTGCGGCAAGAATGGTGCTTGCCCAGAAGTGGAAGGAGAAAAAAATCCCTTGTGAAGATGAAGTAATAAACAAAACTCTGATATGAGCTGAAATGGATAGACAAATTTTAGAGATGAGCAATAAGGATGAATCGGAATATTACATAATTTGGAATAGATTTTATTATTGATGGGGACAGAAAGGGAAGACCTGAGATGGAAATGAGTTATTGAAAGGATATCTAAGACTATGAGACTAAAATAACACTAAGGATGTTGGATAACATAATTAAGGATGAATAAATGTATGTATGTATATAAGTATATGTGTATGTATACCATGTTTCTCACAAAATAAACACGGGCCTTATTTTTTCTGAGCCCTGAAAAAACAGCTAGGACATATTTTTGGGGGTGAATTAATTCCCCCCCACACACACACACACCAGCGCCCTCTCCAACAACAGCTTCTGAGTCGCTCCCGCTTTTCTCCCGTCCCTGTAACAAAAGGAAAAAAACATTTTGAGGTACCGGGGAGCGCCGTGCGCTGCATTTTGGTTTAATCCCGAGTGGCTGGGTGGGTGTGAGAAGAGTCGAGCAAGCATCTTTGCTGCTGCTACCTTTGGTGCTCCAGCCTCAGGCTCTGTAAGTTTGCAAAAGTCCCGGTGCGCAACTCATTCCTACATTCCAAGCACCCAGGCTGAGCTGCACCTGTCCCTCTCTCACCAGCGCCGTCTCCAATAACAGTGGCAGCAGCGGTGGGAACCATGGAAGTTACAGAGGCGGCTTCTCGCCACCTGAGAAGCGGCTGAAACACTTCCACGGTTCCTGCCGAATAGAAGAGATGATCCACCAGACTGTCAATCATTTGGAAGCCTGCACTCTCAAATAGAAAGATCTCTACACCACAAGCCAGGCAAAACACTGAGCACAGACAGTCTCCTCTGATGCCTCCAGCTCAAACACCCCCCACAAGCACCTGGCTTCCTAATAGATAACAGCCGTCCTTCACATGAAGCCAAGCTGCACTGGAAGCCTCCAACACAGGAACAGAGTGTTGCCAGCCAATCAAAGCCACAAACAGACAGAAGAAACCAGAAACACCAATCAAACTCCAAGTCCAATAAACACAGACCAAGACTCCAACCAATCAGGATGTAGAAAAAACCATCCTGGCACAACAATAGGCTAGCCTCAAATTTAAAACCAACGCCTGTGATAGCCTGACCACATACAAACTCCATACAGGACCTGATGATGGAGATGAGATTCTGCAAAGTTGCTACAATTAAAAGCAATACAATGAGTGGATAACCATGAAGGAAGCTTGAACGGATATATATATATAAAAGCTAAACAGCACACATGCTAAGTTACCACGCGAAAACTTTAAAAAAACAAATATATAATTTATATATATGTGTGTGTGTGTGTGTGTGTGTGTGTGTTGTGTGTGTGTGGCTGTTAGCTTCCTTCTGGGGTATATCCCACGTCCAATTGTAATGCTTTTAAAGTTGTAGCAACGTTTCAGCAGAATCGTCATCTGCCATCATCAGGCTTCTGTATGGAGTTTGTATGATGAGATTCTGCTGAATGTTGCTACAATTTAAAGCATTACAGATGACGTGGGATAATACCGAAGGAGCTGAACTGCATTCATATTATCATATATATATATATATATAATATATATAATAATATATATATATATATATATATATATAATATAATATATATATATAATTATAATATTAATATATATATATATTTGTTCTTCTGAGGTTTTTGCGGGTATCTTGTTATGTGGATCTTCTTGGTTATTCGGGTTTCTCCTGCGTAAAAAATTGGAAGTATTTTGTGACATTTCGATGAAATCTCATTCGTCATCTTCAGGCTGGTGTCTTCAGCTTTGTGGCTTCTTGGAGTATGTGAGCTTGCAGCTGTTTTTTCTTTTTAACTGCCAGTGGGGGTGGTGACTTGACTGGGTGGGGGCTTGGCTGTGTTTGATTGACTGGGGGTGTGTTCTGTTTCAGTGGGGGCTTGGCTGTGGTGTAGCAATCTTGTGGGTGGCTCTCGATGGGTCTGGTATCATTCTTTCCGTTAGGTATTCGTTTGTTATAGGAGGCGGGTTTTCCATCTCTTTTATTCATGCTGTGTGGGTGTTTTTCTATCTCTATGGCTTCTCTTACTATTCTGTTGTTGAAGTGTTCGATTTTGGCAATCGATACTATTATTACTTTTCGGGCTTCTGTATGGTGTTTGTCTGTAAAAGTGTGAAAGTCTGTGTAAGTGTGAAAGTCTGTGAAAGTGTGACTCACGGATGAACGCGGTACAGAGGCCTGATGATGGCAGATGAGATTCTGCCGAAACGTTGCTCCAACTTTAAAAGCACTATAATGACGTGGGATAATATCCACAGGAAGCTAAAAAGCCTCCAATACAGGAACACAATGTTGCCAGCCAATCAAAGCCACAAAACAGACAGAAGATATTAAAACTGAAATGGCTGTGATAGCCTGACTCACAGACGAACTCAATACAGAAGCCTGATGATGGCAGATGAGATTCTGCCAAAACGTTGCTACAACTTTAAAAGCACAATTGGAGAACCGGTAGCAGAAGTTTTAATGAGTTCGGACAACCAGCAAATCCCACCTCTGACTGACCCTGCCCCCATCTATTCTCTGCTGCCCAAGTCCCAGCTAATCGGCTGAGTCTTCTTTTGTTGCTCTGCACAGGAGAACGGAGCTGGAAAGCAGGTTAGTGAGGTGGGGTGGGAAAGGAATGTAGTTTTTGCAGTATCGTTCTCCTGCCACACTCACCAAACCACACCACTCCCACTAAGCCATGCCCATAGAACCTGTAGTAATTTTTTTTGAATCCCACCACTGATATGTACAAATGTATATAAGATCTATATTATATTGCACTAGAATGATGACTAAAAGTTATGTCAAAATGATTCCACCACGTTCAATGTTTTTAAAAGTTATGTTTAATAAAAATTTAAAATAAATAAATTAAAAAAAACCTCTTCTCCTAAATTACAGGTAGTCCTTGATTTACAGTGACAGTTCAAAGTTACAACGGCACTGAAAAAAGTAACTTATGACCGTTTTTCACTCTTATGCCTGTTGCAGCATCCCTGTGGTCATGTGATTGACATGACAGTTGACTCACAGTTATGAAAGTCGCAGTTTCCCGGGGTCACACGATCCTTTTTTGGCACCTTCTGACAAGCCAAATCAATGGAGAAAGACGGATTCACTGAACAGCTGTGTTACTCATTTAAGAACCACAGGGATTTGCTTAACAAAGGTGGTGAGAACAGTCGTAACATGGGACTAAAACTCACTTAATAGATATCTCACTTAGCAACATGAATTCTGGGCTCAATTGTGGTCATACATTGAGGACTACCTGTATTTGTCTTGAACCAGGCTAGTAATCTGGATTTTTGGTTTACAATTTGTAAGGTGGGGATGTTGAACTAAATCTGCAATTAGTGATGTCTTAACACCCACTCCCCTCCCCTTTGCTGCACTGTTTCCCTCAGTGGCAATTGATTCTTTGGAGTGATGACTCTGCATCCTGTCCACTTGGTTTCTAATCTTCCAATGGAGATGGTTGTAGAGGGAAAAGGCAGTCAAGAGAACCCCTATGTTTCAGGCTCCTGAGATTGGTTTTCATTTGTGACCATAGGGAGTCCTCGCCAGTTCATTTAGTGGTTTGAAGTTACAACTGTGGAAGGTTAGCACCCACCCCTCTCCGAGAAGAATGAAATATTTTGAGAAATATTAAAAGGGCAGAATATCATATATTTCCCTGGAAACATGTCTTTTTTAGAGGCAGAAAGCAGACTCATTCTTAAGAGCCCACAGCAAATGTCAGCACTTAAGAGATAATGAGAGCTCTATTCATAAGCAAATTCCTTGCAGCAAGGTCTGAACATAGATAGGGTTAGCCCTCAGCCACAATAGGAATTGCTCAACAAGCCCCTTCATTGCATCACCCTCCAAACTTCAACGAAATTTAGCTCAGACAACCTACAGAGCAAGCTATGACCCCTACAACAGACAATAGAATACATGTTCTTGCACAGGAACAGGAAGCTCAAGTTCAAAGCCCAAGAGAAGGTATATTAAAAAAAAACCTACTCTCAACTCCACAAGGTCAGTTGCCCAGAATCCCAAGTGCTTGGTGATTCTGCTTTATCAATAAATGGACCCTCTTTCTAATCAGCCTCCAGCCTCCATTTTGCCTCCAGTGCCTTTCTTGAAGAAGTAGGGAACTAAACCCCAAACCATCTGCATGCAAAGCAGGTGTTCCACCCCTGAGCTGCTGCTAAGCTATGGAATCTACTCTGAAAGACAGAAGATGTGTTCAATGTCTTCTTTCCCTTGGTCACTGGCTGCTTTCCAGCATGTGGCAAACCTACCAGGGTCCCAAATGTATTCCTCACAATTCATCAGTCAACTTTCACTTCTGTTGTCATTTGCTGTAATTGATGAGTTCATTTTCTTCTCCCCTTGTGGAATAGTGATGGAGAGATAGAAGAGTCCAGGTGTCAGAGGGGATAAACATCTGGAGATGGAGTGAGCCAGAGAGTATGAAGAGTAGGATAGGATCTTGCAGGGAAAAGAAATCATACCGTCTCCATTACTGTCTGAACTTTCATCCCACTGTGCTTCTCCCTCTCAATCTCCTCAGCAGAAGGAAATGGAATAAGATTTATAATCAAGACAGATAACTTGGTTACCCAGCACCATAGAACTACAAAAGGGAAGCTGACCATGGGGACATAAATTATAGGGACACTTCTTCAGTCCAGCTTCAGAAATGTTTTACTTCACTTGCAACAGCATGATCTGCCTTGCCTATTTCAGCAAGATCCTCATCTCCTTATCAATTCCCTTAATCATGTCAAAGTCCAGTCAGGTATATAATTTCTTTTGGAAGTAAAGTCAACATGAAACAGAGGAATGTTGTTGAAAGGTGTTGAATTATCTTCCCAAGGCAACCATTTTCAGAAAGAATTTTCCCAGGGCATTACAATGTGACAGGGACCACATCTTTTATTTTTCTTATAGGTATCCATGTATTCATAACTATGTTTTTACTTATGCCTATTATCTTGTAAGCAATTGACAAACCAAATAAAATAAATAAATAAAATGCATGTTGTAACAGGCATTATATATACATGTTTGTTGTACTGTTCTGCTCCTGACATAGATGATAAAAGGCCTGGTGCAATACTTTTTTAGTAACCAGTTCCTCAGAACTCCAGTAGCACCCAAGACAGACAAATATATTTGTTTTTTAGGAATGACTTAGGGTCCAAAATGGATTTCCTCAAAAATAGAAATGGTGGACATCTATTTGGACATGTGCTCACCTGCCCAGGAGAAAGACAGTAGAGAATGGAAGAGAACATCTTTAAAAGATTAAAAATACAAGCAGTGCTTCTATAAATGGATGACCAGATATACAGAACATAGAATAACAGTGTTGGAAATCTTCTAGTTCAATCCCATGCTTGAGCAGAAGATCTTGTATCATACTGGACAAATGATTGCCTTACCTCTTCTTAAAAACATCCAGTGGTAGAGCACCCACAACTTTTGGAGGCAAATCATTTCATTGATTAATTGTGCTCACTGTCAGGAAATTCATTCTATTCCTTAATTCTAGATTGGATCTCCCTTTCATAAGCTTCCATCCATTACTTCTTATCCTGTTCTTAGATACTTTGGAGAATAGATCGACTCCCATTTTCTCTGTGAGAGCCCCTAAATATTGGAAAACTGCTATCATGTCACCCATAATCATTCTCTTTGTTAGACTAGACATACCCAGATCCCACAACCGTTCATATGTCACATATGGAAGCCATGTGGGGGGGGAGTATCCACTACATGCTGTTCTGGCTTAATGGCCCATTATGTTTAACTACAACTGGACTAACATTATACTGAACACATTGCTCTCATCAAAATATTGATGTTAGATGCATAGTTAATTATGGGCAGACAACATATCCACACCCATCCACTCACATATACATCTGGTTTTCCTGCATTTTAATCTACTTCCCAGGCTCTTGACTCAGAAGCAATGGGAAAATACATAGGATCGCTCACTCTCGTGTTGGAAGCACTGAGGCATTTCCAAGATGAAAGGAGGAAATGTGACATCACTGTTATCCAGTGGTTGGTGGCTCCTTTCATGTCCACATTAAATTGCCCACTGAGTGGTACCCATCTATCTTCTCATGGTTGCCTAGTTCGAACTATTGAGTCAACAGGAGCTGGAGCAATTGAAGGGAGCTCACCCATCATGTGGCAGCAACTGGGTCTCGAACATGAGCCTATTGATTGTCAGCCCTGCGTTCTAACCACATGAGCCACCACTCTTCGAATTGGATGACACCAGATTTGGTCAACTGAAACTTTGTATATAGAAGGGGATAGATGAAACGTTTGACCACCAAATGTGCAACTTGTCAACTCATAAAATATTTCTATGGTCTTTTTAGAGTTGACAACAGAAAAGGAGGGGGGAGCAGTGCAGCAACTTGCAAACCAAAAATGCATTCCATAAATGTTTTCAAAGATAGTAATTAGGTGACCAAAGTTTCTGCCATGCAAAATTTTAACTGGAGAGCATGATTGATGACTCTTGGCTATGGATGTATCCCAGTGGAGAATATGAATTATGATACATCCAGGGGGTGGGGAAAAAACCAGGGTCAAGGGTGACAATGAATTGTGTGTCTCAATGTTGGCTATACCCAGGCACTGCTGGACATTTTACCTCCCAATAAATCCTTTTGCAAGTTTGGCTTGAGACTCATGATTTAAATGGGGGTAACTGCCGGAATCCTGACACAACTACACCTTTATTGGGTGTGTGTGTGAAATTGTACAGCTGTATAAGGATTAATCTCAGTTGGGCCCTGGAATTATGTTATTATCCTGATTTGAAGTTTCTGATATCCATAGGAACTTCCCTAAATCCTGTGCAGATTTCTGATGAAGTCATTTGGGGAATTGCTACCAAACCATCAGTGAGACACTGAAAGGAGTAAGTTCTGAGATGCTAAACTTGTCCCTCTTGGCAACTGACCAGTGTTTTCCAATTAAGCTTGTTTTCCAAGGGCCAATTTTATACCACTGTTCAGGAGTTTATGAAATAACTTGAGAATTGGACATCTCCAAACTGATCACTTCATCAGAATGACTCTTTTAGATAATGAGGATGCATCAGGATTGATTTGAAGCTTAATGAATAATCAGCTGCCATCAATAATTGTAATCACTAATCTGGTGCAATTAGAGGCAATTATAATAAATGCACTTTTCTTCTGAGCTGCTGCTGCTAACGAACTGTAGAAATATGAAGTGGCCTGGAGGCTGGCTGGCTGTGATTTATGCATCGGGATAATCGAGGATCCTATTATAAAGGAGAACGTTCATAAATATTGTTTACTGGGTGGAATAGATCTACTACCACCCTTCAGCCACAGGTAAGAAAGAACAGTTCAGGAATACCTGCTAAGATAAGCACATAGAGGTAGTCCTTGACTTACAACAGTTGATTTAGAGACTGTTCAAAGTTACAACATCATCATCTTCTTTTAATGACCCCATAATGCCTTGCAGGGTGGAATCTGGGCAACTGAATGGAGATAGTAGAGTGTTTTAATGGCCGGATGCCCTGCCTGTCACCAATGCGGAGTTTTGTTCAGGAGATGTATTCTCAGTTTGCCTAGAGAGATAATAAAGTATAATTAGCTTATCCAGGTGTGTTTCCTACCTGGTTTACCTGGGAGGATGGATAAACCTTTCCATTAAATTACAGGTAGTCTTCAACTTACAGCAGTTCTTTTAGTGACCATCTGAAGTTACAATGGCAGTGAAAAAAAAAGTGTCGAGACAGTTTTTCACACTTATGACCATTACAGCATCCCCGTGGTCACATGATCAAAATTCAGGTGCTTGGCATCTGACTCATATTTATGGTGGTTGTAGTGTCCAGACGGTTATGTGACCACCTTTTGCAAACTTTTGACAAGCAAAGTCAGTGGAGAAGCTGGATTCACTTAACAACTGGGTTACTAACTCACCAACCGCAGCAATTCCGGGGGGAGGGGGTGGTTGGACTAGATGACCTATAAGATCCCTTCCAACTCTGATTATCTGTTATCTGTTAATTCATTCAACAACTGCAGCAAGAAAAGTTGTAAAACAGGACAAAACTCACTAAACAATCATCTCCCTTAGCAACATAAACTTGGAGCTCAACTGTGATTATATGTCAAGGACTACCTGTAATACTCATGGTCAACATGATGTCTGGGTTTTTTTTTTTGTTGTTGTTCTTTTCACCCTCTTCTCAGAATGGTTGAGTTCAGAATTTTTCCCAGTGGGAATGGAAACAGCTGAAGTGAGGATTGTATTTGCAACTTTGATACTGTACTTAAGCATGCTTCCAAGACGAATGAATCGAAAACTTGCCCTGCTTCAGTATTCTTCTTGTTCCCCTTCTTGAGGATTTCAAAATGGAGAAAAATGTCGGCGGTGAGAATGAGAGAAAGAGAGATGGTGCCAAATACCTGAAAACAAATGACAAGAAGCCTTCCAAAAATGCACACATCGCTTATGATGGATCTCTTAAAAATACCATCCATTATATTTAAGGTTTCATAACTGCAAAATGATTCCACTTCTATCCTGGTGGCACAAAGTGAGTGATAAATATGGAAATCCAGAGAGCTAGGTATAGTGGAGAAACAGAGACTCTGCTATTATTTTTTTTGCCAGCTAAAGAATATTGCATATCGAGTAGGTTTGCATTTTTATGAATGCCTTATATCCAGGGGTGGGATTCTACCAGTTCGCACCTATTTGGTAAAACCGGTTGTTATCATTCTAACCAGTTTGGAGAACTGGTTGTTAGAAGAAATTACTGGCCTAATCCTGTAAAGAAGGCAGGAAGGAAACATTCTGGTGTTGCTTACAGAAACTGCCTCTCCGTTAACCCTTATTACATTCTTGGCAGGACTGGACTTCCTGTCACAGGAACTTCTCTGTAGTTTTTTTTCCCCTCCTTTGCTGGTACTTTGCTTGTGTGGACTGACCATTCAAAGTTACAATGGCACTGAAAAAAGTGACTTATGACCATTTTTCACACTTATGACTGTTGCAGCATCCCCACAGTCATGAGAGGCCAGGTGAGGAGATGCATGCCTCAATGTGAGTGATATTGAGTTTGCCACACCCAGCCAGTCACATGACCAACAAGCCACGTCCACCCAGTCACATGACCACCAAACCAGGCCCACCACCTAAGCCATACCCATAGAACCGGTTGTTAAAAAATTTGAATCCCACACCTGCTTATATCCTTGATGTTAATGCTGGACTATAAAAATGACAGGTATCTTTCTCCACTGACAGAATTGCCTGTTCTTTACAGACTATTAAGTGGTTATTTAGCTAGCACCTGTTCCCCTGCCAGCAATCCAATTGAGGTGCTACCATTCTTTTTTTTTTTACCAGAGCTGGGGGAAAATATCCAATGTACCATATTTTTTGGTGTATAGGATGCACTCCCTCCCCCCCCCCAAAAAAGTGGGTGGAAATGTCTGTGTATCTTATACAGCAAATGTTACAGACACCTATTGGCCCCACCCTTCTGCTGTGGCCTCCCAGCAATTTGCCTCCTTTTGCAGCAAACAGCCAACAGCCTGTTTCAGCTTCAGCACATCCTGATTAGCACAAGCAGCTGATTGTTGGTTGGATCAGCCTCCTGATGATCAGCTGTTTCAGGCTGCAGGGATTGGCATCACCTATTGCTGCCTTTGCACACCCCATTTTTCAGCCTTTGCATCCTATTTTTAGCCTCTCTGTGCCCCATTTTTGTCCTGTTCTGATCCCTGCTGCCTGGAACAGGCCAAAAATGGGGCATGCAAAGACCAAAATGGGGCACACAGAGGCCAAAAAAGGGATGCAGAGGCCGAAAATGGGGTGTTGCGGCAATAGCTGATGATGATCCCCACAGCCTGAAACAGCTGATTGTCAGGAGGCTGTTCCAACCAAAAATCAGCTGCTTGGGCTAATCAGGCTGTTTGCTGCAAGGAGGCAAATGGCTAGAAGGCAAAGGCAGATTTTTTTTCTTGTTTTCGAAACTCCCCAATAGCTGGGTGCATCTTATACTTCAGAGATCTTGTGGTCTGAAAAATATGGTAAATTCATCCCAAGGAACTTCTCTAGGGGGACAACAGATGCAACAGCTAAAAGAAATCACATTTTGAGGTTGATTTGAGACTGCAGTGTTTTTATAGCTGGTTGGCCCAAATCAGACAGTACCGGTCCGTCACCTGTTAAGAACTGGATCCTATTAAGGATCACCTCCAGCTATGTTGATTTAATAGGCAACAGACTGGTCCTGGTTGATTTGGGCCAACCAGCTGTAGAAATATCGCAGTCTCAGTGAGTGCACGTATGGGATTTGGTTTGTGTGCCCTTTTCCTCCTCCTCCCTCCTGGTCCATAGAAAAATTGTGTTCTATGAAATTGGTTCCTGGTGCCAAAAAGGTTGGGGACCAGGGAGAAGGGGAAGCAATTTCTTAATATCAATAAACTGATGCACAGATTGCCAATCCTCCTCAAATAGATTTTGATATCATAGACCCAGGATGTCAAACTCAAGGCCTGCGGGGCAGATCCAAAAATACGTCATACTTCACTTAATTCTCCAAGGAAAGACTGAATGCAAATGAAGTCCAGGCAAAAGAAGACCATCAATGGCTTCAAAATCTAAGGGACTGGTTTGGACAAAACTCAGCAGCACTTTTTTGTGCAGCTGTTGATAAAAATAGGATTGCCAACGTCCCATGATGGATATAACACAACAAGAAAAATTCTAATTAATATTGTAGGATAGATTCAGGGACCTACCTTCAAACTTTGTTTTCAAATAAATCATCTTTGGATGCTATACTGTGCTTTTTATTTTCAAATGTTAAGACCCTGAGGACTTCCGGGGAAGGCATGGTGAGCTGAAGATGTCTTTACAAAAGCAGAGACTATGTCTATAGCAACAATAAAAGAAACAGTGAGTTCACTTGTCTTTGGAACCTCTCTGGATAAGGAGAGGATTGGAGATTGCCCATATAGACTCCGGATGGTGGGTTCACATGAGGACACCACAGGACACTGCTCTTCCATGAGTTTCAGCACTGGGAGATGAAAGGATTGGGCTATGTTGCTTGCAACTGAAGAATCCAGTTTTCATGTGTCCTCAAATCTCAACCATAGCCTTCAAAAACCCTCAAATTTGTAATCCACCAATTTGTCATTTTTGACATAAAACAAGAGAGAAATAATTAACTAAGATGGAAAGCAATTGTGTTAATAGCATTTGGCACATGTAAATGCAGATTTAATTAATACTGCAGTTCATTTATTTTGTCCTAATTCTGTCCATAAAATACAGCCCCCAGAATGCTCTCAAAATTCTTTCTATTGCTTGAAAAAGATGACAGAAAAGGAGATGGCTTGAAAGCTATCAGGATGGTCTGTTGCACCTGATAGATAGATGATAGACAAACAGACAGACAGATCGATTTTAGATAGATAGATAGATGGATGGATAGATAGATAGATAGATAGATAGATAGATAGATAGATAGATAGATAGATAGATAGATAGATAGATACAAACCCAAAGCAGCAAGGAGAACTATTTCACAGGATTTTGGAGGATTGACGTCACTTGTGGCTATTGTAATGGTCATTAAAAAAATTAATTACTCATTACCTGAATTCCTTGGCATTGTTACAAAACTATCCAACAAATAAATAGAAGTTTAAAAATCAGTTTCCACGCTATACTAAGGATCAACTAGAAACACCTGCCTCTAAAAACTCAATTAGGATTAGTAATTACAGCAAAGGATTTCACAGTTTATGAAAGTGACTGGCTGTCTAAAAGGATGCACTTACGAGCTGTAGCAATTTCACTGTCTATGTTCTATCCGCATGCTATCTGCTGTCTGCTGCCAGGTGTACCTAGTAGTTAGCATCAATGTTGAACGTTTCTCCCTGAACCCAACAGCAAGCTATAAAAGAAATGCAATGCCCATTCTCATTCCTCAGAAATACACACACCACCAAAACTGAAGCCATTGTGTTAACGCAGCTAGTTGACAGAGGATTAATGTATTCAGTTTTGCATCATTTTACAAATCTGTTTCTCCTTTCTATCTTTCTCTCCCACACACAAACATCCAGGCAGCTGCTCTTTATTTATGTATCTTCCAGGACTGGTTGGCTGGCTGTCACTCTTGCAGATGAAGAGGGGTGTTTTTCCCCCCCACAAAGAATAGAAATCACATTGGTCTGATCTACTTTACACTATGCCCAAGTCTGTTTCTGCTCCCTCCGAGCTTCTCATGAAGGGTTTTATGAGTGTAGAAAGTTAGCACCCACTCTTCTCCCAGTAGAATGTAATACTTTAGGAACTATTAAAAAGGTAGAATATTTCCCCTAAAAGAGAAAGGGAGACAGAAACAAAGAGCTTCAGCTCCCTGCTCCCAGCAGATACAGATATTTGGTGCCCATTGAGAAAGAATCAGCCAGCCTATCCACAAAACAAAAGACCTCAGCTCCAGGGTGATAGGATTGAGATCTGACCCTCCAGGACATTATGGGATTATCTATCAGCATGGCTCACTGCATTGCAAAATCACCTGGGGACATTACATCAGCCCAAGGTTCAACCAAACTTCACTCAGACAAACATGACTCCACATGGGAGTTTGACTGCAGCCAATAGAATATATGTCCTTGCACAGGAACAGGAAGCTCAAGTTCAAACCCCAAGAGAGGGTATAAATACCTCTCACTCTTCACTTCATGTGTTCAGCTGCCCAGGATCTCAAACCCATGAGGTCCTGTCCCCCAATAAACCATCTTTCTAATCCATGTTTTCAGTGTTTTCCTCCCCATTTGGATGAGTAAAACTACTTGTTGCAAGGACACAGAAGGGGTAAAAACGCCCTCCTGGTTCAAGGGAACTTTTCTAAAATAAACATCTCACTTCCATGTTGTTCTTTTGTTTTCATTAACATGTCTTTAAACACTCATTAAGGGCGTATTTCTCTCTCAAGGCAGGGTATAGAAAATTCAGTACTCAAAACATAATGTCATATAATTATAGCATAACATAATTCGTAATCAAATATTGTGCCAGAGCAGACCTCTGAATTAAAATCTATAAAATGAGTAACGCAAATTAATCACATCAAATGCAGGCTGAAGTAAAATTGTCTTAACAGATTTTTGAAAGCCAACAATAATGAAGAAGAAATACTTCTTTGTATTGGTGGAAAAGGAGCATAATTCTACTGGTATGAGGATACCGTGAAAAAGACCTATTTTGATATTTTTTAAAA
The DNA here is from genome assembly GCA_004320025.1 of Laticauda laticaudata. NCBI lineage: Eukaryota > Metazoa > Chordata > Lepidosauria > Squamata > Elapidae > Laticauda > Laticauda laticaudata. The sequence continues at coordinate 16,274 of BHFT01022124.1, forward strand.
ATTTCTCCTCAGTAGGTGAAACTGTCAAATTTTAGAAGATTATCTGAAATCTCAGTGTTCTTCTCTTCAATAGTTTTGTGATGACCCGGAGTGTAACACAAACGTAACAAAATCCAAAACATAAATAAATGTCCTTTAATGCATCCAACTTGGCCCCACTTTTCAATAATTCTCAGTTGGAGATAAAACTTACTCAAAAATAGTCTTCAAAAGAAAGCAATACAGTCCAAACTTAATAAGCAGATAGATGTGAAATAAAAAACCAAACAAACTACAATGAAGAAATTTCCACAACGGACCAGGATAAGTAATTACCAACTTCAAGGAGATAACAAGGCCCAGTCTGTTGGAAGGACACCAACCAAGATAACTTCAGCCCAAAATAAAACACACTTTGCTTCTGGCAACACTGTGTTTTAACCATCTCTCTTATATACTATTCTCCCCAGCTGCCACCAATGAGGAGGATCATGGCCGCTTCCTCTCTCGTAAGCCAAGTTGTTGCCTTCTCCATTCCTCTCTGCATGTCCTAGGATGAAGAAGGGATGGGCCTGGTTCTTCCTCTGACTGCCCAGCCAGCTTCTGCCCTTCTCCAGCCTCCTCCACAACCTCTGAAGCCACACCACCACTCCCTGTTGGCTGTTCCTCCTCTCCCTCGGAGTCCGACTCTACCAAGTGCAAGGCAATTTTCCTATTCCTATAAATATCAATACCTGTCCGTACAGGTGGGCCTCGATGTACAACAATTTGTTCAGTGAATTCTCAAAGTTACAACAGCATTGAAAAAGTGACCTATGACATTTTTTCACACTTATGACCATTGCAGCATCCCCATGTTTTAGATGTTTGACAATTGATTCACATTTATGCAATGTTCTGGAGTCATGTGATTCCTTTTTGCGACCTTCCAACAAGCAAAATCAATGGGGAAATTCCTGTAATAACTGTTACTAATTTAACCACTGCAGTGCTTCACTTAACAAATATGGCAAAAAAATTAATAATCGTATAATGAGGCAAAATTCACTTAACAAATTTCTCACTTGACAACATCAATTTTGGGCTCAATCATGGTCATAGGTTGAGGACTACCTCAGATGAAGCACAGTGCCAAGAATTACAAAATCCAGGTTTGTAAAATAATGTTATACCAAACCTGTTAGAAGCAGGTTTATTTATTTTTTCACTTCCAAAGGAGTGATAGTGGATGAGTTACCAGCTAACATTCACCCCTCAAGGGGGAAGAAGAATCTGACTTGGTTTTACAGATAGCCAAATTATTGGGTGGTTTTTTTTCCTTTTTCCTTCAAATGTTCACTGCATGGATTGTTTCTCAAAGGCTAGTTCTCTACTGCAACATTTCCTGGCTAATCATGGGTCACAATCACATGGTTAGTCCAGGAAGTTCTCCAAACTGTAAGCAGCCTTTGAAGAAGATCTTAAGAGACTTCAGGTATGTGTAAAATAAGTAGATCTTATGCTCCTTCTAGAAAGAAATTTCTAGATTCAAAATGAAAAAGGTCTTCTGCAATCATGACCTAAGCCTAAGATCGAAAATCAGGCTTGTCAGATGTTATATCTTTTCTATCCTGCTGTACGGAGTAGAGTTGGTTTTTGACAGAAAGCCACTTGAATGGACTAGAAGCATTTGAAATGTGGATTTATAGGCGGCTGTTACATATAAATTGGGTTGACAAAATCAGAAATGGAGAGGTGACAAGCCACCTGGGAAAGCCAAGAGAAATCATTAAAACCATTAAAAAGCAAAAGTTAGAATATTTCAGACACGTGATGTGACACTCAGAAAAATATGCCATACTTCACTTAATCCTCCAGGGAAAGATTGAAGGCAAATGAGGTCCAGGCAGAAGAAGAACACTGTGGCTTCAAAATCAAAATTCAAAAGGGATTGGGTTTGGACAAAATTCAGCAGTGTGGCTGTTGATCAAAATAGGATTGCCAACATCTGATGACTGATAAAGAAGAAGGAGGGGGAGGGGGAAGAGGAGGAGGAAGAAGAGGAGGAAAAGGAGGAGTAGAAGGAAAAGGAGAAGGAGGAGGAAGGAAGGAAGGAAGGAAGGAAGGAAGGAAGGAAGGAAGGAAGGAAGGAAGGAAGGAAGATGCTCAAGGCAGCTTTTCAACTTTCAGAGGTAGCAAACATCTCTCAGGCAAAAATAATTCAAAGAGCGAAGTCCCCAAGAAGTTATTTGTCACCCATATTACATAACATACTGACCTTCTAAACCCAGCTATTCTTCATTGTTTTAAGAGTCAACAGGTTGTTCATGAAAAAAAAAAAAATCTAGGAATCAATTCCTCTCATCTGCGCACACAAGGATTAAAGCCTGCATCTACTTTAAGTCAATTACAGATGAGGTGGGTTGTGGAAATGGAAGGAAGAAGATCTGACAGCCGTTACTGATTGTCTCAGATGTCAGCTTAGAGCATGAGTTTGAATGCACCAACGCTCCTGGAGTTCAGCTAGCAGAAAACAATTATTGCAAGAGCACAGTGGCTGTCTTCTCTGCATCCCCACAACGCATGGATATAAAAAAATAGGGACTCTAAGGACATAAAAACCAAACAGCTGTCCTTATCCTCAAAGCCACAAAGGTAATGTCAAGTTTCCAAGTGATGAAATCCATTTAAAAAGAAAAGAGCAAAGTCTATCTTCCAAAACAATTCCTTTTATTTTAGGAAAGCATCAAATTGGCAGTCTGGTTGTAATTCCGGATCTGACACAACCCAGAATTAAAACAGACTTTGCCAATTATTATGTGGTGTAATTCTGGGTTATGTCAGATCCAGAACTACAACACATAATATTGGAAATTAGAAACAACCCCCAAAAGTCACATTCTCCAATAGAAGTAAATCAACATTGCCTGGTGTCATCAATCTCTACCTCCAGTCTCAGCAGAGTCAGCTTTTGTTCCCACGGGAAGAAACACCACCTAGCCTAAACAACCCTCACTATCTCCACTCCTCCCACATTAGGAATGTGGCAAGCCCCAAATCCTCCCCCCATAACCATCAAACAAAAAGAAAAGAAATATATGATAGGGCTAAATAAAATGACTACGCATATGTCAATTTCAGGCTTGGCAGTATATTAAATCACAACTCATTTCTCAGATAAAAAAATATTTGTAAGGAAGAAAGGTTCCCCCAAGGGCTATAAAACTACACACATTCCTCTTCATCCAGCTATCCCCCCTCCATACCCACAGCATCTGCTGCTTCAGAAGAAGACCTCACTCTTCCTAATTGTCATGGTTCCATCAGGTAAGTCCACTTCTAGAAAAGCAGAAACTGGATCATAATAAAGCATCTGGAAAAACAGAACTGAATGACCCTGAGATCCTAGCAGAATCCCCTACTTGATACTTCTGGACTCAAACTTAAAAGCAGGGATGAGGCTCTCCATGCCACAAGACCAATAATGCCACCTGGTTGAACAATAGATTGCTTGAACTGGTAGCCCACTGAAGGGTATACTGTGTCAGGTTCCAAGGAATGCAATCATCATAAAATGAACTTAGAGGCATTATAATTCCTCTGATTTGAAAAGGACTTTATTAGCTTCAACTTCGCCCCCAATGTCCTGGTTACCTTCTGGCTAGAGAAAAACTCTCTCAGGAACAGTCTTTGGCTGCAGAGAATCAAGTCCAAAATGTGGTCAACAAAAACTGTGATTATAAGTCCAAACAAGGCAAAATGAGTTAATTAGTCCAGCAGGGCAAGAAAAGGAATTTCAGACGTAAAGGCACGGCAATAATTCAACACAGTTGGGAGGATGCCAGGAACGGAGATAACCAAAGTACACACAATATAAACTCATGTTTGTTTTCAGAAGACACTGCACTGGGCATGCATCTCTTTTAAATTCTCTTCCCAGATGTGGCTAATGAAGGGAATCAGGGCCTTTTCCTCCCCTGTAAGCCATACAACCCACATTGCTCTATTCTCTATTCTTCCCTGCGTGCCCCAGGATGAAGAGAGGGTAGGCCTGGGTCTTCCTCTGAACTCCCTTTCCCATGGTCTACCTCTCCCCTGCTCTGCCCAGCCAGACTTTGCCCTTCCCCAGCCAGACTTTGCCCTTCCCCAGTTTCCTCCAATAGAGCACACTCCCACTCTCTGTCAGCTGCTTGGCCTCCCCCTCAGAATCAGATGCCAACTGGGGCATGACACTTTGCTTCTTGACTTTATTGGGAATAAATTCTGCCAGTTTCTCAACTTCTGCATTGCTGGCAGGCCAGAACATTCTTAACAGGGTTAGCCTCTTTGTTCAATCATTTCCAAAGTGCATAGAATATTAGCTACTTTCAAACAGCAGACTTATAGTTACTGAAATCACTCATATTCTCAATGTATGCAATATATATCCCTGGTATAGCTGACAAAGTGAGGAGGGCCCGTGGCTTAGAGGTTAATACAGCTACCTAATATGAAAGTAGACTGAGTTTGAATCCCAGAAAGGTATGGCTAGCTGATGATAGCTAAATAGCTTGAAATAGATCTATACTACCTTTATTTCTTTTCAGTAAAACATAAATTCAACATAAAAATAGTTTGTTGCAAAAGTGATTTCCTGTGAAGCTCCTGAATAGGGGCTGAAATGTGAAAGTGGAAGCAGTATGTTCCATCCCATAATTGGGTAGACCAGATTGCCCTGATTAAAAAAACAATTAAATTATAAACCAAGCCAAAGGGCTAGGTTCATACAACATGCCATGTTACAGAAAGTGTAACCAACATTAATACTAGCCTAACTTTGCATATTGCACAGTTGTTATAGCAGTAGCTATGCCTTTATCTGAGCTGGTTATTCTTGGTAACTTGACAATATTCTTGGTAACTTGACAATGACTTGTTTTGTTCAAGGAAGGATGAGTCCTTCATTCCTTTTTTACTTCCCTCTCCTCTGGACTTTCAGAGTTGCAAGATTAATAATGTCAGCCTTACAAGAAGGGCATCTAAAAGTATTAGCAATACATTTATTGTAAAGTTATATTAACAGAATCTTGCAATGATTCTGAAAATGTATCATTCTCTCCCTCATCTTTACAGCCCAAGAAACTGGGGAGAATCTTCTCATATTTTGGTGGGCTCAGCTACAACTAAGCTGATCATTGCCAGGTCTGTAGGTTTTCTGTCTATCTACCAAGGTCATTCCCACAAATCATTACACAAGCTAACCACTGTAATGCAGAAGGGAATGGACTAAGAAAAAGAAGATGACCAATAAAGTTGCAGTTTGATGTAGATGATGACATTCTTGAAAAGATGGGAATGAAAGACTTAAAAAAAAGGAAAGACAATTTATGAAGTGATGTTGTAGAATTAATAATATTAATTATTATTAGAATTAATAATAACTGGGAATATAATTAATGACGTTGGATAGCCTTCTTCATCACCTGCTCCTGATTTCCTTTGTTCACTAATCCTCACTCTTCTCCTGTGCTCTGCCAATATATTGTTTATCCCCAAAGAAAATAACATGTTGGGAGAGATACACATACACACACACACACCATATATCACATAACAAAAAAGAAGAAATTGTAGAAAAGAAGAACAAAGATAATTAGGGGACTGAAGGCTAAAACATATGAAGAATAGTTGCAGGTATTGGCTATGTCTCTTTTCATGAAAAGGAGGACTGGGGTGACATAATAGCAATCTTCCAATATTTGAGGGGCTGCCATAAATAAAAGGGGATTGACCTATTCACCAAAGCATCTGAGGGCAGGACAAAAAACTATGGATGAAATCTTATCAGGGAGAGATCCAACCCTGAACTAAGGATAAATTTCCTGGCAGTGAGAACAATTAACCAGTGAAACAGCCTGAAACCAGAAGTTATGGCTGCCCCATCACTGGAGGTTTTCAAGAGATTGGACAACCGTTTGTCTGAAATGGTGTAGGGTTTCCTACATGAGCAAAAGGTTGGACTTGAATACTTTCAAGGTCCCTTCCAACTCTGTTATAATGTTATTGTTGTGATTCTAAGTATTAAAGAATCTTCAAAGAAGCAGAAGTGATTATATAACCCAGGCATGGTATAATTGCCTTATTCTATTTCAACTCATGAAAACCTGGAAAGAATGGCTTTTAAGATGTGCTGTTGTAATTCAAATGGATGGCAGGCAATGTGCAATGGAATGTGCACTGAATGCTCCATCTGCTTTTTAGTCAGTCTGGTACTGCTAAAAATGGTACTGAGCTGCTCCCCTGGTTGCCAACTCAAGCAGATTACATCTGTGCATGAGTGGAAGTCCGGGTGAAAACACAAGTAACCTAAAAGCCACAGCAGTATAAAAGTGGCTGTGTCACTCTAGACAAAACATTGAAATGTCTCAGCATCCCCCTGGAGTGGTATGGTGGCCTAGAGGTAGAAATCTCACCTCACAATCAGGAGGCTGTGAGCTTGATCCTAGATCGAGGCAGATATTTCTCTCTGGACACACTGAGAATATATCTGCTGAACAAAACTCTGCATTGGCGACAGGAAAGATATCCGGCCATTAAAACACTTAGCTCCATTCAGTTGCCCAGACTCCACCTCCAAGGGATTATGTGGTCTTGAAAAGACGATGGTAATGTCAGCATTCCCCCTCCAAACCTCCTGAGAACTTAATAAGACTCTTTTGGCATCTCCTGAAATTTTTCCAAGGTTTGTCCAAAGGGTCAAATTCATGTTAAGTTTCCACAGGGACCAGTATGATATTGGATGCCTGTGATCGATACTTTTTCAGCCTCTTCCGTATTTGGTGTTGTCCTTCTTAGCATTCTCCACTGTGCAGACATTTTGGAGAAGGAGAACATTTCATTACGGAGTGTGCAATTTGTGAAGGTTGGTTGTTTTGCTTTTGTCAGGCGCTCAAGATCAGGTCCACATGTGAAGATCCAATTAAGCTGATTTATTGCTATTTATGCCTGTGCACAGAAATATTCTCAACTGACAATAACTGCTTGGAGTTAGATAACTATCAATGGAAATCAAGAGAGGTTGGACTTATTCACTTGAGGCAATGTAGGGATTCTAGGCTGATGCCTCTTTTAACTCCATCCTTAGATCTTGCCATTCCTTCTACAGTTTTCCTGTTGCTGTAACTTGGGGAACAGGTGGACCACACTTGCAAAGCAGCCAGTGTGAGTGAAAAATGGAAACCTCTGTCCCCTTTCCAAAGTGACAGGAAAAAATAAGGCAATGGGTGTCCACAATCTCATAAAAAAGAATTTATAAATCATATTCATATTGATTTTCTGCTCCCTGGTACCCACACATGTACATATTTGAAGCCTTTCATTCAACTATACATCTCAGAATTTTATATAGCTTTTCCTCACCCACAACAACATCTCATCTTCTTTATTACTTTAGAAGAAGATTTTTACTGCTACCATTCTAGTTCTGAAGTGTCACCAACGCAGCTGAACCACAAATCAAACGGCCATGCAGCATAACCTACAAAAATATGAGCAATTCGGTAAGGGAGATATTGCTGGGTAGAATGTGTTTATATGGGTGGATCTTAAAGGGTTTTAATGTTTTTTGTCATTTTATATGTGCTGTGGAACACTTTCTGGGTTGTAAAATAATTAGCACTGTGGCTTGCAGGCATGTTTAGAAAATACAAACTAAAACATTAGAAGTGAGAGAATGGGATATAACTATACTAGAGATACTGTAGAGACATACAAACACTTTTTTACATCCCTCCCAAAGTGAAAACCCATGTTTGCTTTCATACATGTCAGGGCAAGTCTAATTCCCATGGTTCAATGAGTAAACATGATCGATAGATAGATAGATAGATGGATGGATGGATGGATGGATGGATGGATGGATGGATGGATGGATGGATGGATAGATTATGGATTGATGGATGATAGAGGTAAGTAGGTAGGTAGGTGCCAGGCAGACAGACATTGTATGGACAGAAGGACATCAAGGACAGAAGCAACCAAGAACTAAGGACAAATTTCCTGACAGTGAGAACAATTAATCAGTGGAATAACTTGCCTCCAGAAGTTTTGAATGCTCCAACACTGGAAGTTTTTTTTTAAGAAGATTGTCTGAAGTGGAATAGGGTTTCCTGCCTGAGCAGGGGGTTGGACTAGAAAACCTCCAAGATCCCTTCCAACTCTGTTATTCTATTCTGTTCATATTCAAGTTAGTTGCACACAACAGTGTTCCAGAAAAACTTCACTATAAAACATGATGGTCAAGTAAGCTAAATACCATTAGTAATATGTAACATATAAGTACAAGAAGTCAGCTAATGACAGTAATTGGGGCCAGGAACTCTGTGACAAAAGAACTTAGTTGTAAAGCTTGATGTCACATGATTGTATGGACTTAAAGATAGCAGTCCCAACAGTTCCAATTTCTCTCAGTTGAACCCCTTGTGGTCATTAGGCATGACACAGTGTAGAAAAGTTTATGGGAAGAAATTGGACCACCATTTGTCTGAAAGAATATAGACTAGAGTTTCCTGCCTGAACAAGAGGGTTGTACTGGACGACCTCTAAGGTCCCTTTCAACTCTGTTCTTCTGTTAACTCAAAAATGCAGCACAAGAACAGAAGATGTGGAGAAACTTGGTCCATAGAATCTCCAAGATTCAGACATGACTGAATGGATATCATCATCATCATCATCATCATCATCATCATCATCACATGATTATCTTTTGTGACCTCCTGCCAGCTTCCCCATTGGCTTTGCTTGTCAGCAGCCAGCAGTGAAATTGGTAAATGGGGACCATGGGACCACAAGGTGCTATGACTGATATAACTGTGAGCCAGTTGCCAAGCATGATCACATGACCACAGGGAAATTACAACGGCCACAATCTTGAGCATTAGCTCTAAGTCTCTTCATTCACCACCATCAAAATTTCAAACAGTAGCTGAACTGTTGTTCACTGGGTACCATTTACACTATTCATATATCCATGCCTAGTTTTCATTGCAAAGCCTCCCACACAAGCACAACTTTTTCAGAAGAGGATGTTTTGTTTGTGTAATGGAATGTGTGGCTGACCTTGGGGGACAAGAGAAAGAGATGTTGCTAGGAAACAACCAAGAGAAGAGACACAGGAGTCCCCAGGGTACTAACAGCCAAAGGAAGATACTTAGCAACGCCCCACCCTTATGGGTTCACAGTTAAAAATGACAGTGGAAAGTTTGTACTTTCAGACTTGTAAGATTCTGTGAATGTAGCTTTACAATAAATAGAATTAAGTTTTGTGTTTCCTGTCTGTCTTACACTGGAGGGTTAATAGTTTGCTAAAAGAACAAGAAAGATGATTAGGGGGTTGAAGGGTAACACATATGAAAAGCGGTTGCAGGAATTGGTTAGGTCTAATCTACTGAAAAGGACTAGGAGTGACATGATAGCAGGAGTTCAGTATTTGAGGGGCTGCCATAAAGAAGAGGGGATCAATCCAGTGGTGGGATTCAAATAATTTAACAACCGCTTCTCTGCCCTAATAATTTCTTCCAACAACCAGTTCACCAAACTGCTCAGAAAGTTAACAACTGGTTTTCCTGAAGTGGTGTGAAGTGGCTGAATCCCACCACTGGATCATCCTATTTTCCAAAAGACAAGAAGGCAAGACATGAAGCAACAGATGGAAACTAACCAAGGAGAGAAGCAACTTAGAACTAAGGAAAAAATTCCCTGACAGTGGGAACAAACAACCAGTGGAACAGAAGTTGCCTTCAAAAGTTATGGGTGCTCCATCACTGGAGGCTTTTAAGAAGGGACTGGACAACCATTTGTCTAAAATGGTATAGGGTCTCCTCCTTGAGCAGAGGGTTGGACGAGAAGATCTCCAACATCCCTTCCAACTCTCTTATTCTGTTGTTTCAGGATTTCATTGCATTCTTCAACGCAGAACGTTCCAAAAATATGGTAGCTTTTTCATCCTTTTACTGACACTCGCATCTGTGTGAGAGCTTCACATCAATGCAGCTTCTAAGATTTGCAAAGTACAGCAAACATGGTGATTGAGATTCAGCCATGATAAGTTTGCAAAGCAAGTTGTTGTTTTTAGGTACATGTCTGTCATGGGGAAAGCAGAAAGAGGAGCTGGAGAATTTCCCAAAGCAACTCAGGTAAGCTATGTCTTATCTGTTCCATATGTTTGACATTTATCGTCGTACCGATCTCAATCTCATTCAGTTTTGTGATGTACCAATGAGACACCTCAGCTATAGAATATTATCTTATTATTACAAATGTCAGCTCAGAGCTATTAAAAAAAAAAAAAAAANCTATAAAAAAAAAAAAAAAAAAGGGTATTTGCCTCTCTTTCACCCATTTTTAATAAAATGGGATTATATCCCACAAGGCATCTTTCCCACTAGCTTATTTCAAACTGACAAAGCCCTACATATTCAAGTTAGCAGCTGAGAACTCATGTTAAGTAATGATTAAAATATGTCTTTAGTTTTTAATGGAGCTGTTCATTTAATTTTTGGAATAGATGTAATAATACAAAAAAAAAAAAAAAAC
>BHFT01022124.1:26820-45231 GCA_004320025.1 Laticauda laticaudata
AAAAAAAAAAAAAAAACCCTAAATAATGCATGTGTTTAATATTAAGTATTCTCATGAGTGCAAGAAAGGCCAAAGGAAAGAAATGAGTAATTGTATAGAAACATATTTTTCTTTTTACAAAATATCAAGACAACAAAAGTCCAAGCTGAAATCAACAACTGAAATTCAGTTGGGCATCTTGAATCCTGTTGTCACCAGCTCACTTTTTTTTCTTCCTTACTCTTCCCAATATCCACACAAAGATGCTTCTCTTCCTACACAATATAGCAAGTCCTCATTTAGCAGCCACAATTGGAATGGGTAACTCAGTTGCTAACTGAAGCAGTTGCTAAGTGAAACCGCCAGGGGTGGGTTTCCAAATTTTTTCCGACAGGTTGTATGTGTGTGTGCGCTGTAAGCAGACACAGGGCTCAAATAACAACCTCTTTTAATGCTGCTGAGCTGCCTGAACTGTTTTTTAGCTCAGCTGAGGCAGAGCAATCTGCTCTGCCCTGAGAATCAGCTGAGCTAAAAAACAAGGAAATATAGGAGAGGTATGGGGGCAGAGCGGGCAGGACCAGTCAGAGGTGGTATTTGCCAGTTCTCTGAACTGGTCAAAATTTCCGCTACCGGTATGCCAGAACCAGTCTGAACCAGTTGAATACCACCTCTGGAAACCCCAACTGTCCTTACAATCTGTCTACAGCTTCCTTTTGCTTTACTGACATACAGAAATCATAAATGTGTGGATTAGTAGCAATGTTACTTTTTCATCACTGTTGTAGCTGTGAATGGCTGCTTAATGAGTGAAAATTTAATTAATTTAAAATTTTGCTTAATTTAGCAAAAATATTCGCTAAATGAGGACTACCTTTATACTGTACTCTCTGAAACTCTCCACTTGATACATATGTAGATTTGGCAATGGTACTTTGCTGCCTAAAGCTAAAGACAAGGTATTTCCTGGATTGCAAATGTAAAAATGTAGAAACAGAATCAACTGGCCCTTAAATCGTGCATTAACAGTAGAACTTTGCAATAGGAGCAAATATCTATTGCTCAGGTATAGGATGAAGGTGCACGTTTGTTCTCTGAGCTCGTGGGTTGGTTTCTGGACGTTTCATTACCAGGCTGGGTAGCATCTTCCACAGAGTTTAGAGGACCCCCTAAACTCCACTGAAGATGTTATGTAGCCTGGTAATGAAATGTTTAAAAACCAACCCACAAACTCGGAGAACGAACTTCCACTCTCAACAGTAGAATTGCTGGAAAAGCAACACAGGAACTGCAAAACGCTTGCGCTATACAGCCTGCTGTCTGAGCAACAGCTTGCCACCATTCTCCAGCATCAATAGCTGAAGTGGCTGCCTCATTTGACTTGATGCCACTGGACGTCAGCTGTGGCCCTGTTAGTTTAAGAGATTATCTTAATTGATATGTTCTGCAGACTACAGACAACTTCCTTGAATAGAATTTAGCCTTGCTTCAATCTTTGCTTACTTTCAGGATGTCATTTGGTGACCTCATCATTTTGCTTTAAGACAAGGGTGTCAAACTCAAGGCCTGTGGACCAGATCCAGTCTGTGGGATGCTTAGATATGGCCCATGAGACCAGCCTGGAGACAGCGAAGGACCATCCTGCGGTGCCTCTGCTCACAAAAATGGAGCTCGGAGGGGCCCCATGCAGCTCCCCATGCTCTGTTTTTGGTCCTCCTTTGGCCCTCTGCATGCGCCTGGGCTCGGTTTTGACTGGCAGAGGGCTATCGAAACAAACTAAAAACTAAACAAAAGGATAAATAATTTCCCCATTTGCATTTGAGCATCCAAGAAGTAAAGGAGAAAGGAAAAGAGGAAAGACAAAGAAAAGGAAAGGAAAGTTGGGAACAGAGGAAGGAAGGAAAAATAAGAATAGAGGAAAAGGAGGAAGAAAGGAAAATGAAGAAGGAAGGAAAAGGAAGAAAAGGAAGGAAGGAAGGAAGGAAGGAAGGAAGGAAGGAAGGAAGGAAGGAAGGAAGGAAGGAGAGATTATAATGAGAGTGAGTGAGGGTCTCAAGGAAGCCCTGCCTTAATACTTGGCCCCCACAGGTGTCCCCCAATGAGTCCCATGTCACACCCACCCCCAGCCATGCCCCATCACCCCCTGCCCTCTGAGGTACAACCCTGATGAGGCCCTCAATGAAATCAAGTTTAACACCCCTGCTCTAAGATCATTGATAGGAGATGCTACCAAAGCAAGACAGACTCTGCTACTCAGGTGAGGGTTCTTAATGCCTGCTTTACTGCGAGCTCACAATATTTCCTGTATTCCTTCTGATAAGCCAACATTTAAACCTGGCAGACCATCACAGTCCCCCTATATCAACTGATTAATTCCACAGGACAATAAAGATATGATGTACCAAGGACAAACCCAATCAGCTTCCATTTAAGGCAGAAACAAAGACATTTCAATTAAGATGAAAGGCAGCAATTTAGAAGCTGCTACAGTAGGTGTCTCTTTCATACCCAAAAGACGATTAACCTTGCCATTGCTGGCATCCTGGAAACCGTGAGCTTAGCTGAATTCAAAGGCAGGATTAGGCACTGATATAGCTAATGAGAACACTGATAATTTCATTACACAGATCAGGGGGAAAATGTCAGAGCAAGTATAACATCCCCTCCCCTTCCCCGATCGTTAGCGCCTTGCCCCATGAAAACAAATGGATTAAAATCAGGAAAACCAATCTGTTGCAGGAAGGGCAGTAACGCTTCGTGGTGCTTTTAAAGGTTGAACCTGGTCACTATTGAGATGTAAAAGGAAAGACCGCTGGACACTTCCAGCCTATTCCATCTGGGAATCTTATAGGAGCCTTCTTGCTTCCAAAATTCAGTAGTATCCTGCCTTTATTATTTTTACAAAATAAAAAAACCAAAGTGGTGAACATACTACTCCTTTCTCGTACTATTTTCCTCAAAACAGCCTCCTTATGAGGTGAGTGGGACAGAGAGAGAGAGAGAGAGATTCTCTTCCAAAACATTTCTTGTATTAATTTTTAATTTAAAGTAGCTCTGATTTTCTCCTCGTTTCCACTGGCTTATCTGCCTGTAGTAATTCCCTGACATGCAGTAAATAACAAAGTGGTAACAGGAGAGATGTGATCTGTCTCATGAATATATCAACATTTAGACTTTTCTTCTTGAACTTTGACTAGGAGAGTAAATTACCAATTATGTCAGCAAAGTGGAGTTTATGTGCACTTGACATAGATATGTAGACATGAGATACACACATAAACATACATTGCTGTGGGACACTCACTTGTTCACTCACTCACTAGATACTTGTTGTGGTTGTTAGCTGGCGGCAGGTGCGGATGGCTGAGGAGAGCGAGGACTCGGATAAGGGGCCAGGACCATTGGGAAGTGGACTGCTTCCTTCAGATATTATGGGGGCTGGCAGCAGTGATGAGGAGGTTCTCGAGGAGCCTGTGCCAAGTGCACGTGCACACAGGATTGCTCATAGGAAAGAGCAGCTACAACAGCATGGGTGACTCAGGAGTAAGGCTGCAAGGTAATGGCCCCTCCTTAAAGAAGGTAAAAGCCAGCTGTGAAATGAAAGTTCTTTGCAGAAGGCAAAGACATTTGAAATTCCAGCCTCATGGACATTCCAGTATCCTGAGTTTGTATTTGAAGATTCTTGTATTGCAAATTGTTTCTTCTCTGTTATCTTTTGGCAAGTCTCACACAGTTTGGCAAGGCTTATGCTTATCACAGCTAATTATTTTGCAGAAGGATTACAAGGTTTCTGTTCCCTTTGGATTGTGTTTGATTTGTTGGAAAAGGGTGTGGGTCAGAACGCTTGTAAAGGTAAAGATTTCTCATGTCCAGTCGTGTCTGATTCTAGGGCATGGTGCTCATCTCCATTCCTTGACCGAAGACACTTCCATAGTCATGCAGCCAGGATGACTATACACCAAAAGTGCATGGAAGGCTGTTACCTTCCCACCAAAGTGGTACCTATTAATCTCCTCGCATTTGCATGCTTTCGAACTGCTAGGTGGGCAGGAGCTGGAGTAAGTGGCGGGAGATCATCCTATCATACGGTGCTTGGGTCTCAAACCCAGGTTGTCAACTTTCCAGGCTGACAAGCTCAGTGTCTTTAACCACTGAGCCATCATACATACACACACACACACACACACCATTTAGATACATCTATTTATATACAAATATAATCTGTAAACTGTCTGCAAATATATTTTAAAAAAATTAAAAGGAAGGACAAATGGGTCTGTAAAATTTCACTATCTCTTTTGCAATAAAATCTTCCATGAGATGTACCTGCTTGATGATAAGCATTTTTAGGTAAACAATAAAAGAATGAATAGCTTTCATGAGGGGTTGAGCGCAAAAAATGATTTTGGCAGGATAACAGAGATTTGAAATAAAACTAGGCATCTGGTAGCTATAGGAGGAATACTTTCTCATTTTCTCCTTCTTAATATACGTATGAGTGCTGTACATTTTCTATATTTAGCTTCCACAATTAGCTCATTGTCCTTTTAAGATTATGGGAAAAAAGGATGTCTTTCTTTTGCAAAGTTTTACTAATCTGAACTGCTATTAATCAAAACTGGCAAGGTCTCAAAGTGATTTAAAGGGAGCTCTTTAATGCTGTTTTGTTTTAAATGTGCTAAGGGAAAGAAAGATCTCATAAAGAGGAGAAATGTTTTTGGACTATTTATCAGACTATAGGTATACAATGTGGATATGTATGTGGGTCCACATTCACAGTAAGATGCCAGAAATGGGCAAATTGTGAATTCTGTGCTCTCCCTAGATAATAGAGCTACCATATTTACCCCAAGTGGGGAGGCCAGTTGGTGAGTCCTATTCCTTTCATAAAAATGTTTATTATTTTTTTAAATAAAAAGGATGATAAAAACTAATGTGGACTAATCTAAAGAAAGAAAAAAAGGAAGAAATTAAAGAGAAAGCTACATGTGCAAGAAAGGGTTTGAAGTAGAAGAAAAAAGATACAAAGAACAAACTTCCTATCTTTGCAGCACTTGGAAGTGCAATTATAAATTTGCCTCTTACTCTAGGGTTATAACAGAACACACTAAAAATTACCCATGCCTAATCATCAAAAGGCATGCAGTGGCTCAGTGGCTAAGACGCTGAGCTTGTCAATCAGAAAGGTCAGCAGCTCGGCAGTTTGAATCCCTAGCGCCGTGTCATAGAATGAGCTCCCATTATTTGTCCCAGCTTCTGCCAACCTAGCAGTTTGAAAGCATGTAAAAAAAATGCAAGTAGAAAAATAGGGACCACTTTGATGGAAAGGTAACAGCGTTCTGTGTGCCTTTGGCATTTAGTCATGCTGGCCACATGACTATGGAGATGTCTTCAGACAGTGCTGGGTCTTTGGCTTTGTAATGGAGATGAGCACCACCCTCTAGAGCCAGAAATGACTATTGATGATTCCTTTTAATCATCAATAACATAAATTTAATTTCATTTTTTCTGTTTCATGCAAAAGCTCTATAAGGGGTTTCAAATCAACAGTATACTGTCTTTGATTGGAGAAGTCAATTTAGCCATCTCAGCAAGTTCCATCCTCTTCACCAACCATTCCTCCATTGTATCTAATACCTATTTTTTTATATTTTTGTACATAGATGGTGGATCCTACTGATTTACTTATCTCTGTTGCAACAGACAAGGGGGTTGTTTACTCTCTAGTTCCTAATGTCTCAAAGGTGCACAAAATCCTTCCATTCCCCACCATCCAGTCAGAGCTGAATGATGAGAAATGAAATATCTTCTAGGAAAAACAAGGTAGCCCAGTTACCTCTTGAAAAAACACCTTTGGGACAACCATGACCTGGATGACTGAGAATCTCCATAGATATTATTCCTAATATTAATAATAACTCCATGGCACGGTGATTTGTCAAACATATTGCTCTAAGCCAACTTTAATTAATAAACTATGGCTTAATGCTACATATAATTACCTATGCCTACCCATAGCCATTTGAAGAAATGACAACATTGCTACTGCCCTAATACCAGCCATATTGTTCAACAGAAGGATACTTTTTAAAAAATATATAATAATAATAATTCTGAAATGGCTCTGGTTCTTTATTCATTTGTTTTTCATGGCTCAGCTATTATCATTGTTTGAAAACCTGCTGCTGCCTTTGGAACACCCTGTCTATGTAGCTGCAAATACACAATTAATTTGTCGCACAATTAAAATGATGCATATTTGTCGCATCCCTGTTCAGAAGGCATTAGGCTGCCACGTTGTATGGGCAATTAAGCATTAAACACTGTTACAATCCTTAAAATGATTTGAGAGAAGTTCAGATGCTAAATTTTTCATTGATAGCAATTCTGATGGCTCAGCCTGGGAGCACAAAGACTATATCTGTGATCCAGTTGGATGCTTCCATTCACTATCAAAAGAATTTGCCAGGAGGCCTTCATCAGTTTTGGAAAGCCTCTCACCAAGCTAGTTATCTATCTATCTATCTATCTATCTATCTATCTATCTATCTATCGATCTATCGATCTATCGATCTATCGATCTATGTCGACTATCGATCTTATCTATTTATTTGTCAACATGTACATGAAACATATAGATATGAACATAAACAAGAACAAAGGGAATAATACAATAAATGGGAACAGTAAGGACAGGGAACGGTAGCCATGCTGGTGCGCTTATACACGCACTTTTTAAGGACCTCCTAGAAAAAGGGGTGAGGTTCTATGGTAGACAGTTTGAGGTTGAAGCTGTGAGGGTTTCAAGCTGTAAACAACGAGTCAGGTAGGGCATTCCAGGCATTGACCACTCTGTTGCTGAAGTTGTATTTTCCTGCAATCAAGTTTGGAGAGGTTTACCTTGAGTTTGTATTGGTTGTTTGCCTAACAAACAACCAATACAATGTTGTGGTTGAGGCATGAAGAATAGTCTGTTAATAGAGCAAGATGTATAGTAGACCAATTTTGTGAATGATGCTTGTATTGGACTCAGGTGGCACAGTTCCATATTGTTCAAGCCCAAAATTTCAGAGCCTGGAGGCACAAGAAATTCTAATTGTAAGTGGAAGAGTGTAGTACTCTCTCAAGAAAATACCTCTGAACCGGTCAATCATGTTAATGTCCAATATACAGTGTTATTTTGCTGTTTCTTTGTTTATTTTCGCACTTCTTAACTTTCCATCTACTCAGAGAGTGGCTTTGGGCATTATACAATTTAATCCACAAAATTAAGCGTTAAAAACAGAATAATTTAAGATATTTTTTAAAGAAATATAAAACATTACAAAATTCAACAGATGGAGAGTTCCAGCAGGCCCTGTCCCACTGGCAGCTTACGGATGCAAAGAGGTTGTAAAACATAAAAAAAAAGCTTACGCATCCGTTGGAAAATGCTATGCATCTGTTATGTACTCCTTGCATACGTGTTTCATACGCTCTATCCCGTCGACTCAGCATCCGTCCACTCGCGGTTTCATCCGTGCAAGAAGTTTTGAGGCTGCACAAAACTTTGTGAACGGATGAACTTTCCTCCATGTACGATGTAAATCTGCGACTATACGAACAACAACGTTCTATGTCCCGTTTATATCCGTTAAATGTCCGCTGGTATCCTCTCTGCATCCTCTGGGCATCCTCGCAATTCACATCCGCTGCAGCTGAAAATGGAAAGAGGGAGGAAACAAAGGTACACGGAACGTTACAACGCATTAGTAGCACGGAAATAGAAAGATGCATTTGCATCCGATATATCCGCGTGGCATCCCCTTTCTTTCCTTAGGCGTCCGTGATGCATGCCGCCCCTCTTCTCTATGCGTCCGCTTCAAAATTCTCCCCCGGAACCCTTCAGAGGTTGTCATCTGCTTCCATCCGCTTTCATCCGCTAGGCTTCCTATGAACATCCGTTTAACAATCCCGGTACTTACTACCCACGCGTCTGTTCTTTTCTGTTCTTTTCTGTTCTGTTTATGCAAATTTTCGCCACTTTTTGGACGCGGATTGACAATGAATGGAGCCACCCCGAAATTTTGCTCATCCGCTGTGTCCTTTATGCATATGTTTTGCGTCCGTCGGCCAGTGGGACCTAGCCTTTAGCAGTTGTTAATACAGGCAAGGCAAGGGTCCTCATGGGGCCAACCAACCTCTGTGTGCCCCACACAAGGCTGACTTCTTTGTAGAAGGCCAAAAGTCTTTCCTCATTTCTGAGTGCAAGATGTTCCACAATTCAAGGGCAATGGCAGAAAATGCCCTCGACAATACCTAGATCCATGATGACATCCCAATCTTCATTCTAAAAGATCTGAAGCATACAAAGAAGAGTTTGTCTAGTCTACTGAAAAGAAGACCCTGGGGTGACATGATAGCAGTGTTCCAATATTTGGGGGGCTGCCACAAAAAAAGAGGGGATCGACTTATTTTCCAAAGCACCAGAAGGCAAAACAATGGATGGAAACTAATCAAGGAAAGAAGCAACCTAGAACTAAGGAGAAACTTAGAACAGAGAGAATAATTAACCAGTAGAATGACTTGCCTTCAGAGGTTGTGGGTGCTTCATCACTGGAGGCTTTTAAGAAGAGACTAGGCAGCCACTTGTCTGAAATGGTATAGGGTCTCCTGCTTGAGCAGGGGGTTGGACTAGAAGACCTCCAAGGTCCCTTCTAGTATTATGTTCTGTTCCTGCAGAAGTCAGTCCTTGACTTGTTCTCCAAAACCCAGCACTGATGTTCTCCATGTCAAGAACACCTGCCACTATATATATGGCAGTTGATTTTTCCTGCAAGATCAATCAAGCCTGAAATTCAGTCAGGAATGACACAACTTAACTTTTGAAAAGCAGTCAATAAAAGAATAAAATGTTGAGAAATGCTAATATGAAGCCTTGTTCTCCCTGACTGCAGGTGGGACGTACCACGAGGGACCAAGAACAAGTCAAGCTGAACAAACAATTAACTATAAATTATTTAGCTGACTGATTTAATTCCCTCTCCTCTCCCAGAATATCCAGGAAGAGGTCATGATTTTGAAAATGTTCTATGAAATGTGTGGGCCCATTCATAATAATCTTTTGTACAGGAATTTCTCAGGGACATAGAAGCACACATATATTAACGTCAAGCTAGGCGATCACTGCCACTCTCTCTTTTTTTCCCCCAAAATGTTCATGAGGTGCATAATTATTGTTGGAATTTCTCTTCCAAGGGGGGGGGGGGCAGAAATCACTTTTTTGAAGAGACCATTTTGGTCTGTGTTGTGTAGGTTATCTAGAGCCATAGGCAGTCTTCTCAGAAGGCTTTCTAACAAACCAAATCAATTCCCTATTACAGCTGGACTCTAAACACAGTAGCCTGTTTAAATTTGATGAAAGAGAACAGGCCATGTTGTGGATCCTTGTTCGTTTTCTAACATCCAAATGTAAACAAAACGTGTTCAGCAAATTCAGAATACTGAAGAACTGTGATTGGCTTACAACTTAGAAGCAGGAAGTCTCTGTCATTCAGGCTTGAGCTCAGTTATAAATCCTAAACATGAATCAGTTGTAAATAAAATAAATAAATAAATAAATATACTCTTAAATGGTCACTGAATGAAAGGTTGTAAATTGAGGACTACCTATATACCTTAAGTAAAATTTACCCCATGTCAGGCTACTGCTTAAAAAAAAGATAAAAGAGAAGATGTTTATGGAGATTCTCAGTCATCTATGTCATGGTTGTCCCAAAGGTGCTTTTTTTTTTTTTTTCAAGAGGCAANTTTTTTTTTTTTTTTTCAAGAGGCAACTGGACCATCTGGTTTTTCTTTGAAGATGTTTTGCTTCTCATCGAAGAAGCTTCTTCAGCTTCAAACTGAGTCATGACATCCAGGACATTTGCAAGACATTGGTTAAAACAGGAGTCTCCAAACATGGCAACTTTAAGACTTGTGGATTACAGTTCACAGAATTCATCACACTGGCTGGAGAATTCCGAGATTAAATCTTAAAATTGTCAGTCCCTAAGGTGATTTTTTCAAGAGGCAACTAGACTTTCTTTGTTTCTTTCATTTTTTCTTTGAAGATGTTTCGGGTCTCATCCAAGAAGCTTCTTCAGCTTTGACTGGGGGAAAGAAGCTTCTTGAATGAAACACGAAACATCTTCAAAGAAAAAAAAACAGAAAGTCCAGTTGCATCTTGAAAAAAAGCACCTTTGGGACATAAAAGAGAAGAGTGCAGCAGTGAGAGAGTTCGGAATATGTCCAATCATGAAAGGACATGTTCCTTGGCACAAGTAGAGAAAAGGTGAAAAGTTTTTTCCCAGATGATGCTTCTTCTCATGCATTCAGCACTTGGAGTTGAATGATTACACAGCAGTCCAGAGTGGCCTAACCAGTCTTCATCCCTTTTAAACCATCCAAATTACTTTTCTCCCTATCCTTGCTAAACCTTAAGACTCAGCAGTTGCTAGGCACTGATGTTAATTAGACATTACTCTGCTACTATCATTTGACATTAATTCAGAGCAAAAGGCCAGCTCTTTCCTGATCATGGGGTTATGTGAAGAGGTCTTCATCAAGAGGTCAGAGAGGACTGTTTTCAACTTGCAGGGTTATTTAATTCCTCTCACTTCTTTTCCATAAATAGATTATACCAATCAGTCAATCGACCACAGAGGGGAAGAAACGACGATGCAAAAGAAGCCATTTGACAAATCAAGCTACCCAGATAAGGTTGCCCAGAAGGAGATCAGTCTTAAGTTCACTAACTTAAATTAGAGCAGTCTTAAGTTCATTAACTTAGAAGGCACAGTTGGAAATAATGGATAGAGACGAAGCAAGGAGAAAAGCAACCTGGAATTAAGGAGAAACATCCTAACAATGAGAACAATTAACCAGTGGAACAGCTGGCCTTCAGAAGTTAAAAACCTCCATTGAGGCTTTTAAGAAGAGACTGGACAGCCACTTCTCTGAAATGGTATAGGCCCTATACTATAGGGTCTCCTGTTGTTGCTGCACAAAGGCAAGTACAAGGGTACTTCACTCCCAAACTAAGGCTCCAGCCATCACCTAGCTGTATGTCTCTCCCGGCAGCCCTTCAGCCGAGCATAGTGGGCCCGGAGCAAGTCTCCATCCCCCGCCATTGCCTTTACCTTCTCAGGCCAGGCGAGGAATGATTGGGAGGGGAACAGTTTGCCAAACTGCAGAAAAAGTTAACTCTCAGTTCTGTAGAACCGGTGTAAACCAGCTGAATCCCATGGCTAGTGATGCTTATTTTGAGTGTCAGGAAGCTCCAGCAGGATGAAAGAGCCACATGTGGCTCTAGAGCCACGAGTTGCTGACTCCTGGTATAGGGTCTCCTGGTGGAGCAGGGGATTGGGCCAGAAGACTTCCATGGACCCTTCCAGCTCTATCTTATATCTGTATGTATGTTTGATTGACCTCCATTTTCAAGAGCAAAATTTTTCACTCTTAAAACAATGTCCCTGAAACAGGGAGAGAAGTGGCTTTCGAGTCCTCTCCTTGAACGCCACCAGGGCCTATGCCTCATCTGTAATTCTTTTTTCAGATATGAAAATGCCAACACTCTGGCAATTTCACCTTTAATTATGCTAGGCATTTAAGAGCTAATGTTCTTAATCGGGGAGCATTGGAGGCCATAAATGGCTTTGGCAGGTGATTAAATGCCCAAGTGGAACAAAGAAATTTGATAAGCACAAAGGCCATTTGTTCACTTCTAATCCCAATGACACAGACTTTGTGCTCATTACCTGAGAAACCAGGGACAGGTCCAGTTCAACTCAAAGAGAAAACAGGGTTCTTCTCCTCCCACCCAACTTTTTTCTCTCCTTTCTTAGACATCTAGTTAAAGGAACTAAAGAAATGCTTTCACAAATTTGTTCAATGAAATACAAGTGGATTTTTTTCCCCCAAGAAGCAAGATGTAACCGAATAGAGAATTTAAATCAAAGATGCATAATCTTTTTCTTTCTTTCTTTTTAATGAAGTCTATATTGGCAGAATCCAGACCAAAAATATATATATATAAGTAGATTCAATAGTTAGATTTGAATGAACTCAAGTGCAATCAATTTGAATAAAGTGAGTATAATTTCTTCCTATGGGCTTCATAATTTTTCTTCCTCAATCAGACTAAAATGAGAATTGGGTGACAACTCTGGGGGTATATCCAAGATTTCTGGGAAATCTTCAACCAGAGGTCACATGCAGGGGGTCATGGTATTTTGAGGAGAGGGGTTTATAGTGTAGTGACTGTCAAAATAAACCCAGTTTGAGGGAAGGCAATTTCAAATATATATTTCAATTAGAACCTATCTGGAATTAAACATTTCTAGTGACTTAAGAACTTCTATTCTTGATGGTGCTGTTCATAGTACTTAAAGGATAGGCTGAATACTATGGAAGTCACAGCTGTTATGCATATATGACCTTTATTTATAAATCTTAGTTTTGGATCAGCACCAAAGGTGGTATTCAGCAGGTTCTGACCAGTTCTGGAGAACCAGTAGCAAAAATTTTGAGTAGTTCAGAGAGCCGGCATATACCACCTCTGACTGGAGATTTTACAGTATCCTTCCCCTGCCACGACCACCAAGCCACGACAACAGAACCAGTAGTACAAAAAATGTGAATCCCACCACTGATCAGCGCACAGGATATCTATCATTTCCTAATTAATGTTCTGCATTTCATATACGGATAGTGAGTGGTGTGGTGGCCTAGAGGTGGAGCTCTTACCTCACGATCAAGAGGCTGAGAGTTTGATTCTAAGTAGAGGCAGATAATTCTCTCTCTGGATACACTAAGAATATATCTGCTGAAAAAACACTGCATTGGTGACAGGAAGGGCATCTGGCCAGCAAACACTCAGCTCCATTCAGTTGCCCAGACTCCACCCCCCCCAGGGGATTATGGGGTCATTAAATGATGAGGAGGAGGAGGTGGAAGAGGAGGAAGAAGAGGAAGAAGAAGAAGAGAGGATGATTTCATATATAGGTACTCCTCGACTTACAACTATTCATTTTGTGACCGCTCAAAGTTACAACACTGAAAAAAGGGACTTAAGACCATTTTTCACTATTATGACCTTTGCCGCTTCCCCATGGTCATGTGATTTACATTTGGATGATTGACAACTGACTCTCATTTATGATGGTTGAAGCATCCCGGAATTGTGTGGTCTGTTTTTGCAACCTTCTGACAAGCAAAGTCAATGGGGAAAGCAGATTCACTTAACAATTGTGTTACTAATTTAAGAACTGCCATTAACAAAGGAGGCAAGAAAAGTTGTAAAGTGGAGTAAACTCACTTAACAAATCTGTCACTTAACAACATAAATTTTGGGCTCAATTGCGGTCATAAGTTGAGGACTACCTGTATTCCAAAGAGCTCATTGTCTCCTACTCAATCTAGAGGCTCAGCTATTGTCCTTTTTCGCATTCAAAAACAGAATGGTTAAGTTGGAGCTGCTTCTTCACTTCATTAATAAACAGCTGGGGCCCAAGTTTTTCTCAATCTGAGCTCTGAAGGCCACAAATTCTTCTCATGGGCTACATGAGCCCATCTAAATCCATCTGAAATTAGACCCTAGCTGAAGACTTCCATACAGCTCTCTTCTTCAAGCTCATATCTCCTGTATTTTCCTGTAGCTTCAAGGTTTCACAGAAGAGTAAAATCCATCAAGGGAAAGGACACTTATTTGTAACTGTCAGAGGAACATCTAAATTGTCTCAGTGAAAACGTAGCACATGAGTCAAATGGCGTGGATACATCTAAGCAACTCAGACGAAATCACCATCATTATTATCAAAGGACTTGTGATTTGATAACATGGAAAACCTACACTCTGGTACTTGCTTGGCAGCAAGTACACACACTCTGTGTGTGGTGGGAGAAGAAGGATGAGAAAAACTCTAAAGTCGAGAGATACAATATCTCCCAAAAGCGTTGGGAAGAAATCAAAGTGTTGAATGATTTTTTAAAAAATGGCACAAAAGAGAATAAATCTGAATAGAGTGAGAACAGCCAAGACCTGTTACTCAAGAGGGCTGCTCTGTAAAGTACTCATTTATTGGGCTAATCTCATAGAAAAAAGCAACTTGCCTGCTTAAAAAAAAATTAGCTCAGTGTGATTGCCTTCCTTGAACTGGCACCATCTAGATATGTGAAGATTCTGCATCCAGAATTTCTAAACAGCCTGCTGAAGAAATTGTTGTGCTTGCAATGGGGAAGGAAGGGAGGGAGGGAAAAGAAAAAGAAGGAATAAAAAGAGAGGAAAGGGAGGAATAAAAATTAGAGAACAAAGGAACAAAGAAGGAAGGAAAGAAGGAAGGAAGGAAGGAATAGGGAGAGAAGGAAGAAGGAATCGAGAACAAAGGAACAAGGGAGGGAGGGAGGGGTAGGAATAGAGAATAAAGAAGGAAGGAAGAATAAAGAAGACAGAAGGAAAGATAGAAGAGAAGGAGGGAGGGGAGGAAAAAGGAATAGAGAAGGAAGGAAAGAAGGAGGGAAGAAGGAATAGAGAAGGCAGGATGGATGGAAGGGAGAAAGGGAGGTGAAATGTGAATAAAACCTCCAATAGGTACAGGAAAGGAATAAGGAATATCTCTTTTCTGGTGATAATGTCAACGATTTCATATTTCAGTTCATATATAGTATTCCCGCACAGTGTTATTAAAATAAAAAATGCAACACCGAATTTGCCTGGAGTGCAATGAACCAATTAGATTAAGTTAACTTGGAAATAGAAGATAGGTTAAGAGCTGAATATTGTCTTTCAAACAAGAGAAACTAATCAGATACTTTTATAGATGTCGATGGATGGATTCAGAGATGGATTCAGGGATGGAAGAATAGATAGATAGATAGATAGATAGATAGATAGATAGATAGATAGATAGATAGATAGATAGATAGATAGATAAATAGAAGTAGATAGAATAGATAATAATAATCGATAGAGTATCATGATTAGATAGATTAGATAAGATGATAGATGATGATGGATGAGGATGATCCGGGGCATGGCCACAAAAAATAGGAAGTCCTTTAATACCTCCAGCTTGGCCCTCAATGTGCAGATTATCACTTGGGCTGAGAATGCAGAACTCTTCAAAACACCAGTCTACAAGGGAAAAATACAGTCCGAACCCAAAGTTCAGATAAAGTTAGAAATAAAAAACCCACACAAGCGAACCATGCTGAAAGTAATTAAACACAACAGGCCAGTCGCAGGATATAAATTGCAGACTGCAAAAGATAATGAAAGGCACACAGAGTTTGGAGGATTGCCAAAACACTAGATAAGCACTCAACAAAGATAATGCACGCTTTGCTCACAACAAGTGTGCTGTGTGCTAAATGCCCTTTCTTATATCCTGTTCTCTCCAGCTGCCAACTAATGAAAGGGAGTCAGGGTCTGCTTTTTCTCTCCATAAGCCAATTTCTCCCTTCTGCCAATTCTCCCTGCGTGGCTCTTAGATGAAAGAGGGGGGCTGGTCTTCTCTGAATGCCCAGCCAGACTGTGCCCTTCCCCCATTTCTTCCACAGCCACCGGAGCCACACTCCCACTCCCTGTCAACTCCTCAATCTCTCCCTCAGAATCAGACTCCAACAAGGGCATGACAGAGAGGGGGGGATAGAGGGATAGATAGATGGAAGGGTGGGTGGATTCAGGTATGGAGGGATAGATAGACAGATGGAGTGATAGAGAGATAGATTGATGGATGGATAGATGGATGGATGGGTGGATTCAGAGGCGTAGGGATGGAGGGATAGATAGAGTAGATAGATGGAGGGATAGAAGGATGCAAGGATGGAGGGATAGATAGATAGATGGAGGGAGGGAGAGAGGGATAGACAGAAGGAGAGAAAGAAGATGGATGGATAGATGGAGGGAGGGAGGGAGGGATAGATAGATGAGACAGATAGACAGAGAGAGAGAGAGAAAGATAGAGGGAGAGAGACAGAGAGACAGAGCGAGAGACAGAGACAGACACCCGTTTCCCACAGAAAAGAAAAGTGGGAGCCAAAAAACCTGGGTAGCCATGGCTGGGGAAAGGTCATGTGACTGAGTGGAAGTGATGTCAAGTTGGCCATACCCACCCAGGTTTTGTGGCTCCCTGTGTTTTCTTTTCTGTGGGAAACTGATCCAAATGGCTTTTTGAGTGTTTAAGGTTGCAGACCCCTACGCTAGATGATAAACCATAGTTATTAAATGATGTTAGGGCTTGGCATGTGAGGTCTCAACCCACTCATTTTTTTGGTGAATTTGCACATACTTCAAAATAAGGCATGATTGTATTTCAAAAGCAATTAATTGATTACTATGGCCACTGTCATTTTCTCCTGACATTGTATCTACTCAGTGAGGATAAATCTACTTATCTGTCTTCTTCTCTAGCTACCTTTTAATCCTGTTATTAAGATAACCACTTAGTCTGCAAAACATTTGGAAGTTTTGGGCAACACTTATCATCCTTGTCTGAGATGGGGTTATGCACCAGCAAAAGGGTCTATCACAACTCACCACAGCCAACTTGTAATGACTAACTTGCCATGGCCAACTTGCCATGGTCCACTCACTGCAGCCAACTCACCATGGCCAATTTGCTACAGCCAACTCGCCATGGCCAACTCGCTACGGCCAACTTGCCATGGCCAACTCGCTACGGCCAACTTGTCATAGAACAATTCAACATGGGCAACTTGCTGCAAGAGTTACACCAATATTGAAAAAAATAGTGGCATAGAACAATTAAAGAAAGGATACCAGAGGATGGACAAAATGAAATCTGTATGACAAAAAATAAAATATTTTTAAAACTATTTCAAATAATTGAACTGTTGAATTCTCCCACAGTGGGTTGGCAAGTTGACTATGACGAGTTGGTTGTCGTGAGTTGTGCCATCCTGCCAGCAAAACAGCGCTAGCAGTATTCTGCAGATATACTGAAAGGGAAATCTGACTGAGGCAAGGAGTTCACCCTAAATATTATTTATTTCCCTCTTTGTTGGGAAGACAAGCAAATGGGCTGTGCACAAACAAGCATGTATACACTGCCAAGAATATCCTACAAAGCAACTTCATGAGTTGCTTCCTGAAAAAGATCAGGTTGCTATAGTGATTCAAGGAGAGGAACAGGTAGCTCTTGACTTACAATAATTCATTTAGTCACTATTCAAAGTTAAAATGATATTGAAAAAAAGTTATGACCATTTTTCACACTTACAACCATTGTGACATCTCCATGGTGACATGACATGATCACAATTCAGATGCTTGTCAATCAACTCATGCTTATGATGGTTGCAGTGTCCTGGGGTCACGTGATCTCCTTTTGTGATGTACTGACAAACAGAGTCAATGGGGAAGGCTGATTCGCTTAACCTCTGTGTTACTAACTTAACAACTCCAATGATTCACTTAACAAATGTAGCAAGAAAGATCATAATGTAGGTCAAAACTCATTTAACAACTATCTCACTTAGCAGCAGAAATTTGGTGCCCGATTGTGGGAATATGTTAAAGGTTACTTCATATCTGCTATCACACATTGCAATGACCTAATTTGAAGGCTCTGCCTAAACTGGTTATTTATTACCATGAATAGCAATTGCCTTCCTTTCCAAAATTCTTTAGCAATCACACTTAGACACTTCACAGAGCTTCACAGCCCTCTCTGAGCTGTTTCAGCCTCTTGCCCCAACAATCTGGATCCTCAGAAGGATGGAAGGCTGAGTCAACCTTGAGCTTGGTGAGATTCGAACTGCTGAATTGCAGGGAGCTGGTAGTCAACAGAAGTAGCCTGCAGTACTGCATTCTAACCGCTGCATCACTACGGCTCATAGCAGAGAATAAGTCCACATTTAGGAGATAAGAAGGAAGGAGGAGAACAGGAAGGAGGATTATAAGAAGGAAGGCATGAGGACGGCTTCATGAAAGCTAGATTTTATTATCTATTGCTTTCTATTATTACACTAAGCATTCTCTCTCTCTTGCATTCAAACCAACCCTTAATTTTGGAGGTTTTCCAAGTTAACCTGGAAGGTAGTTGAGCTGAATGCAAGGCTGAGAGAATTGCTGTCTGCTTGCTTCACTGCAATTTTCTGTTCCTACCTCATAGGTTAACTGAGGCGCACTAGCACGAATAAGCACTGATTAAATTAGTCCCCAAAGAATCTTGATGTGATTGAATGGTTATATCAGGATATCATCATCTGTACTGTGATTTACTTCTCCTGTGCTCAGAATCATGAGTTAACCCTTTGATATATTCTACTATATTTTCCTACTACCATTCAGGGTGTTACCAATCCACGATTATGAACAAAATGTAGATTGCAGTAGGAATTAGGTATAATTATTTTACCTTGCCGCCTCCTCCTCCTCCTCCTCCTCCTCCTCCT
>BHFT01022125.1:0-30611 GCA_004320025.1 Laticauda laticaudata
GTTGGGATTGGTTTTTGCAATGGCATTTATTGTATGAATGAATATGCATTTGCTGGACTCATTTTTGCATACAACTCGACAAAATCTTGGGGCCACAGAGCCGTCATTATATTTGAACTCAGGGCCATCTCTGATTATTTCAATGATATCTTCAGGAGAGATGTTTGTTGTGTTTGAGTTGCTTATGATATCGCGAACTTTGGTGATGTCTGATTCGTTGGTGTCTTCAAGACAAAATAAGATGGCATTTGGACATTTCTGTTCACATTCCATGATGTCTGATGAATAAGGGGATATTATTTGTGGAATTATTTGATGGGATAGTAATTGTTTGTTGCTGTAGTTTGGTGAGTATTTTTAGTTGTAGTTGTGATTGTAGTTGAGATAGTGGTTGTGGTTGTTGTGGGATTTGATTTTGAGCTGATAGGTACTCACTTATCTGTGCTGTATTTTTTTTTTGAAGAGAGATTAGGCTTGCTTGTACAGTTGTTTCAAAACGTGTTGCTAAGCATTCTTCTATTGAGTGATAGTGGATAGTGATAGTGGATAGTGAATGTGGAGCCCCAATTCTGCCCAGGCAGCCCAATCTCTTGACCTTGGCAGAAGGAGATGCAGATGTTGGTCACTGATGCTAAAAGTATTAGTTGATACCCTCAACCATCCCAGGCATCAAAGTCCAGTGTTGTCATAAGTTTCACTTGGAGTCCAGG
This sequence comes from Laticauda laticaudata, assembly GCA_004320025.1. NCBI lineage: Eukaryota > Metazoa > Chordata > Lepidosauria > Squamata > Elapidae > Laticauda > Laticauda laticaudata. The sequence goes on from BHFT01022125.1 coordinate 711, forward strand.
TCTGGCCTCATCCACATCATAAAACTGTTGTAAGGGATGTGTCAAGATGCAAGGAACCAGAAGCAGACACTGAGATAATCAAAGTTACCAGTTCATTGTTGCACACCTATTTGCAAGAATCTTGCCAGGCTGATTGCTTTCTTTTAGGAATATATTCTCTTAGAAACAGTCAGATAGGGCTTCAGGGATTCCAGGGCAGGTAAGGTTTGCACCACTTTCTGCTGTGCAAGGTTTCTAAGCTTGGCATCCCTCACTCTTGTCCTTCCACATGTCCTTCCACTCTTGCTGGAGATTCCACCACATGAAAACATCTACTGTAGCCTAAGTAAATTGGGATAATTTCCTTTGGGGTGTCGTGTCATGTGTCTCTCTGTATGTAATGTAACAACAGGAAAGGAGAAGTCACTTCTATGCTAGGGTCTCCACCCAGTGGCAGATTCTGGGCAATGGGTGAGGAAGTGTCCTGGAAGGTGCACTTTCTGGAGAACACCTATTTTTGCTGGGAATGTTCCAATTGTTGCTTCCCTCTGCCTCTGTACTAAAGTGACCATTATCTTGCACTCAGCCCACAGAGATTTAGAAGGTCCTGAATTATCATGTGGTTCCCTTTTTTTAGGTAGGGTGGTCTAATATAAGATACCTGGGAGCCTACCACCAATAAATGTCAGGCAAGCTAGGAGAGGCCAGATTAAGTGATGTAGGACTGCTGCCACATGTGGTTGGCTGGCAGGCCTCAAATAGAAGTCTCCAGACTTGCACATAGCAAATCTTGAAAAAATGAGTTCTGACAGGGATTCAGCTTTTGGGCTCACAAGCCTGTTTTGTAAACTCACAGCTGAATTGCTGCCAGAATGTTCTCCTATTCTCCCCATACAAGCGATAGCCAGTCTTCTCCAGGCAGAGCAAGTGTGAACCATCTCAAATTTCCTTGTGACTGTCTCTCCATATTTTCCAAACACAGGCATGATGGCATATTGCAGTGGATTCTGCTTTTAACTCAACAAATACTAATGATCCCAGACAAGCTACCCAGAGCTTCCTGAAATATTACTGTCTATATATGTAATCTCATAGAATTTGATGATTACACATCCGATCTCACCCATTATGATTCATATTGCAAATTACGCCTCCTGCAACGATTCTGCAAAATCCTCAGCAAAAATGAAAATGACCAAATAAGGGGAGTTGTGAATATTTTAAGATGCATCAAGCAACAAGCTGTAAGATGCATGAATGCTCAGTGAACATTAGAAAATCTATCACTAAATAGAATCAGAAGTGACATATTTAAACAGAATTGAAATTCATTTCAAGCATGGGTTTTTTTAAAAAAAATTATGCAAGATTAAATAGGATTGCTTAAAAAGAAATGTCTTGATAAAAGCACTAGACAGCAGTCTAAAGTCTTCTAAAAATAGGATGACTATTTTCAATAACCGATATGATTTTAGTATTTGTTTTTTAATTTGGAAAAAAAATAAACCTGTATCTAGGTATATTCTTCTATGGTACTATCACATCTCCTTCCAAAATGTGTCTAAAAACTTCCATTTGTGAAAGATGAAAGCAAGTTATGCAGTAGCAAAACACTATTATTAAATCTAATATGCAAATACTTATATCTGGTCAGCAGCTTCAGTTGCTGCAATTGGCAGCAGCAATCTGTGAAACAAGGATATTAGTTGTGTCATTTCCATGATGAATTCTTCCTAGCATCCCTTGGTCTATGCTCCGCTTCTGTGATTACCCATCTGCCTGTTGTTTGGGTTTCGTGGGGAGTTGTTATCTCATCAAGTATGATAATTACAGCCAGCTCCACCCTTTGATCAACCCATCTCTTACTAGTAATGTTTTTTGTGTACTGATTCAAAGATCTTTTTAAATTACATCAGGCTTTCAACCATATCTTGATGGAGGATTGATTTATTGATTTGCTCTTGATTTATTGCAGTTTTTCTTTTTATAAATTTGATTTATTTTATTGTTGCATTTATAATTTTAGCTTCTTGCATCACTCTCTCCTAGTCTTTTGAATTGGACCCCATAGAAAGTGGAAGATAAACAAATTACAAACAGACACCCAAGAAAATCCCGAGAGATATTTTACTTGTACAATACCCAAAGTCTCTCCCTGAGAGAGATGGGAAGTTTCTAAATTTGTTATATAAAAAAATAAATTGTCAACTCGTGTAAGATTTCATTGATTTAGTGTGAAATCTCATTAGACTTCCTTGAACCTCTTATTAAGGATAAAATTCTTTCAAAAGTTAGGCACAAAAATGGCAACACAAAACAAAGGAGCAATGCAATTTTTTTGAAAAAAAAAACAATTAACTTGAGTACTTTATCCTACTAGCTATCTGTGAGGTATGAGCTTGGTCAAAATCTGCAGCCTAAAAAAATGGTTGATGGATTTCTGAATATTGATATATACAAAGATGTTAGACAGACAGGGAATGTACCATCAGGTTGGTGTTGATGCTTAGTGAACACATGGATAGATTCAGTCCAGTTCCTGGGCTGATTGTTCAGGTTTTCTCACCAAGATATGCAAACACAAATAAAAATATTGATCAAACTGTACTGATTTATCAATAGCAAAAGAATCTGGCTGCAAATAAGTTCATGTTTCATTTCTGACAACTATTGTAAACATTTCTCTGCCTGATTTGATAATGTGAGGGTTCTTTCAGCTCCCTCCACATCTCTCTCAGACACAGTTGAAACATCTCTGATCCTAAAGACTTTTCTGCAAGCGCCTGAACCTTTTTTCAGAAGTTCTTAATATTATGCCCTAGTTTGAATTTCATATCTGCCGATATGGAAGCATACTCTCCAAATTGGTCAAGAAGAAATCAGTATCTTCTCAGCCTTGTAATTGGAAAACTTGTGTGTTTCTATGGAAGATGTTGGGGTGGACGATTGTCTCAAATTTTATGTTTGTATCTTGGCCATCTCAGCTTGTGGGCAGATTGTATTCTCTTCTCCAGCTATGAACTCTCAATCTTTCATTCCAACTGGTTTCTCATTCTCATCATTCCATCTTTTTGTTCCATCAGATTTTCTTGTTCTTGTCCTGCTTGGAACATTTCTCTCTTTGATTCCAAAGTACTTAATTCAGTTTGGAGCTCAAAATGTTCTTTATCATGGGGAACTGAACCTGTGTCTCCATCCAGTTACTGACTGGCATCCTGACTGGCTGATTCTACCTGTTCTCTTTCTCCCATTCCCATTTAATCTCTCAGTCATCCTCTACAGAAGAGATGTCAAACTCAAAATCCACGGGCCAGATCTAGCCCACGGGTTATTTAGATCTGCCCCATGGGGATGACCTAGAAACAATGAAGGACTGGTTCACAGTGCTTCTTCCAGCAAAAATGGAGCTCGCGAGGGCCCACCATTTTTTCTGGCAGAGAGTTGCAGGAAGCCGTCCTGGCCAAAAACAGAGCTCGTGAGCCCATTTTTGCTGACAGAGCACTCTGGTCACCACAGGCACCCCCAAAATGAGTGATGTCAAGTTGGCCACACCCACCCCAGTCCCCGAGGTGAAATACAACCCTGATGCGGCCCTCAATGAAATCAAGTTTGACACCTCTGCTCTACAGCTTTGGTGCTCTGAGTAATTTTTCTTCTCTCAGGAGCAGTTGTTATACAGGTGGTCCTCAACTTAGAACAGTTCACTTAGTGACTATTCAAAATTACAGTGGCACTGAAAAAGTGCCTTAGGACCATTTTTCAGATTTATGACCATTGTGGCATCCCTATGGTCACATGATTTATGTTCAGATGCTTGACAACTGACTCACATTTATGACAGTTGCAGTGTCCTGGGACTATATGTGATCCCCTTTTGCAATCTTCTGACAACCATGTTACTAATTTAACATCTGCAATGATTCATTCAATAAATATGGCAAGAAAAAGTCATCAAATGGGGCAAAACTCACTTGACAAAATGCTCACTTAGCAACAGAAATGTTGAGCTCAATTGTGGTTGTAAGTTGAGGATTACCTGTATGAAGTTCTTCCCTGACTAAACTATCATTCCTGAGATCTAATAATCAAAATTAAGATAATAAACAATAGCCTAATTGCCCTTGTTTCCTTTGGGTTTTTTTTGAAGATCAAAAAGCAAAATGAAAAAAATATATATAAATGTGTTGTTTATGACATTGGAAGATTCCACCTTGTTGCCCCCATATTAGGATCTTACCCCATTGTCCAACCAGAATAGCCTGGATTGATGTGCAAGTTATTTCAGTCTGCATGGATTTGTGCCTTCTCTTTTCCTCTCCTCAGCCAGTGATTTAGCAGCAAGGACAACAGAAGGAAACTTCCTCCCTCTTTTTTTTAATTGAAAAACACAAGGGCAGATAGTCAATCTGCAGAGCTCTTAGCATCAAAATATTTGTTTTTAGTTGTATTTAATTTTTTTTTAGAAACACAAAGCAATAAAGGAAACACAGAAGCATGTTAGACTGCATCTGTGCAGAGAAAAAAGGATTAGGATTCAATGAATAAATGTAAAAAAAAAAGTGAGTTGATCCTTCAAAAATGGAAATTGAGCCACAAGGAAAATAGCTTTGTAAGGAATGGGAAAAAGCCTTTGAGCACATTTAAAATAAAGAAAGCAAGCTAATGCACTATATCCACTTGCTTACTACATCTAGAAGTCTTGGTACATTGGATTTTCTTTCTGATATCTGGAAGTGGATCCAAGTGGACTCAAGTCAGCTGTTCCTTTTCTAGGTAGAGTCTACGAACAAAAACCCAAGGTAACTCTCCCTTGGCCGTTTAGCATAAAGGAGATTTTTGTTAGCTTATGAATCTGGGTTTCCATTTGAGGATAGAAAAGATCTGGCTATAAGACAATGTTGTGTTGTATTCTGATTTTATGGGGATTTCTAAAAGCTCATCAGCTTTTCAGGGGTTATTCTGAAATTACAAGTTAATTGAAAGTATTAATAGAGAATGAGAATGATGGTGAATACAATAAAAGCTTCCTACTTGAGAGAATTGCAGATAGCTTGCATATTTTTGTAAACAGTTCTAAAGAACTAAAACACAATCTAAAGGATAAATGGGTTGAAATGACAGTAGAAAAAATGAAGGGGCAAAGTTGGCATCCAAACACAATCAGGTTATGTGAACAGTCTTTGCCACAGATACATGTTGGCACTGATCACAAAAGCCTGTGTATCTTAACTGCCTCAGGCTTTTACCGTAAGCTACCATCCAAAAGGGCACAGCAAATTCAAACTTTTACAGGTTCCTAAATCGAAACCAAAACATCCAAAAAGAAAAACATTGGACATATGTAAAAGAATGGAAGTCTGCACTGTTTCAGGGAAGCAAAAGGCAAAAAAACCAAGGATCTGATAATTATGAATAAAAAGAGGCTTAAAATAACCTAATAAAAATGGAAGGGCATAGGCTGAGAATCAGACCTAAATACGAAACCAAGACCCCAGAGCAGTATCGTTTTGGCCTGACACAGAGTCACTGGGATATTAGATAAATTTAGATAAATGAAGAGAGATCAGAATCAAGGCAAACATACAATGGTAGCCCTGCTCACTAGAAAGTATACTATAAACCACAAACCTCTCCCCAAACCAGGCCTCCAAAATTTTATTTTCGATGGAAAATTTAGGCAGTGAAAAATGGAAGCATTTTTTCTGCTCTTCAAAATGCATTGTGTACTGAAGCCAGTCTGCTTATGGCTTTGCATTTTTAAGTAATTATTCTAAACTAGATCTAAACTGTATAGCAGCCTTTGTGAGAGAGCCCTCCAATCAAGAAGTTATTACTGAGTAGAGGTAACTCAGTAGTACAAAACATGCTATTCGTAGAACAGAGACAGCATATGAAAAAAGAAGGATAAATTATTATGAAGCATAGCTGGGTTACCTTTGGAGTTCCTCAAAGCCTTCACTCAAGTAAATTTGATACCCTTTTATTTGTTGCTTTTATTTATGTAAGCTGCCCTGAGTTGTATGTAGATTGGATGGATTTAATAAATAAGTAATTTTTATCTTCTACACTTCAGTGTTCCTGCTTGATATATCTCTAGAAACCAAACAACTAAGCTATACAGTAGAATTGGGGCATTGTTAAACTCATTCCAGTGATTTACGATCTACATATTCCATAAATGGGAGGGGGGAAAGTCCTTCATAAAAGTTTCAGTGATCAGAAACACGCTGACAATATAACCTTAATTTTCTTCAGATTAGCTTTGCAAAGACCAAGAAAATTCCTCATTCCATTTGGCTTCTAATCGTAATCCAATCATCTCATCATAAAAAATAACATAGAATATTGACTTATTTAATCAGTAAGATAGAACTTCCTCCATCTATCCCTAAAGTGAAAATATCAGTGAAGATCAGAAATGCTGAAACGAAAGTTTAGACAGGTTGTAGATGGATTTTAAATTACAGTTGTTGGTTAACTCCTAATAGATTGCCTTCACTTTCTCAGGTTTATGGATGGAGAGAACACTGGGCAACCAGCTTGTAGAAATAATATTATAGTGCTAGTGAGCTTTAAAAATTCATGACTCTTTTAAACCCTGTTGGGAAAAAAAGGTCCCTTCTGCTTCAGTTTAATGTATTATGAAGAACTTCACATGTCTTATCTTGTTTTCACAAATATACTTTTGGAATATTAGACAACAAAATAGCTCATAAAAGTGATTCTTTGTATATTTTCAATAGAAACCAGGAAGGGAAGGCTAAAGCCCATGTCACACTGCACCAATGGATGGAAAGAGGATGTAAAACGGAGAGAAACACTTGCCATCCATTGGTTAATGCGATGCATCCTCCGTCTGTACTCACTGTGTCCGTTTTTCTTCCTCCTCACCGTCCAGCATCCGTCGACTGAGGTTCCATCCGCTCAAAAAGTTTTGAGCTGCTCAAAACTTTCTGAGTGGAAAAAGGTATCCAACGCGTTCCGTTCTGCATCCTCTACGCATATGGGGAACATCCATTCTGCATCCAATTCGCATCTGTTCAAAATCTGCCTACATCCGCTAGGCATCCACTGCGCATCTGCGAAACTCAAATCCGCTCCAGCAGAAAACGGGACACAGGGAGGAAAGCGGAACGGATGCAGAACGGATGTGCAGCGTTAGTAGCACGGACGGAGAAAGGATGAAAGCGATGCAGCTTGCATACAAAGCATTTAAAATGGAAAAAAACATTCGCAGAGGGGACCTATCTCGGATATTAAGGATGTCTAGAGGATGCCTTAGAGGATGCAAAAGGACACATAGGGGAAAACCTATATTGCCTAATAAAAAGGGGGAGCAACTCACCTGATCTCACTTTCAGACCAGCAGCCCTGCTGTGCAAACCTCTGCAGCCTTCATCTGCCTCTTGCTCTTCGACAGCATCCAGTCATGCCACCATGATCGTAACACAGTCCTTTTGAAGCCACTATCGTTCTGCAACAGTGCGAAGCCATCTACAGGCTTTTCAACTATTCTACGGGAAGAAAAGGAGGCGGCCAAGAAGCGTCTGGCGTCCGAAGATGGATCAGGAGAAGAGCAGAGTACGGACTGCACAACAAGCTGATGGTGAGCTGGGGAACAAGACCCTCGTGCATTCCAGCACTTCATGAGGATGCCTCCAGCCATGTTTGATGAAGTTGTGGAGCGGCTGACACCCAGGTTGACCAAGCAGAGCACCAACTTCCGGCCCAGCCTGGACCCTGGGCTCAAGGTGGTACTGACTCTGCGCCACCTGGCCTCAGGACCACCTACAGGAGCATGCAGTACGGCTGGAGGGTGCCACACAACACCATCAGCATTGTGCTCAGAGAAGTGGTGCAGGCCATCATCGAAAATACCTGGAGGAGCTTCCTACCAGTGCCCTCCACTGAAGAAGGCTGGAAGAAGAAAGTTGCAGAGCAGTGGTTATCAGAAGTGGAACTTCCCACACACCGTTGGAGCCATAGATGGCAAGCACGTGGCCTGCAAAGCTCCAGCCAAGTCGGGGTCCACTTATTTCAACAAGGGCTTCTTCAGCATCATACCTCTTCGCCATGGTCAATGCTGACTACAAGTTCATGTATATCGATGCTTCAGCAACGGCTCATCTTCAGATGCCAAGGTATACAACGCCAGTCACTCAAGGAGGGGCTGGAACGCAACCTCATCATGGGCTTCCCAGATCCAGACCCCCCTGCCCAACGACACACAATATGTGCCCTACTTCATCGTGGGGGATGACGCCTTCTCCCTCACAATACCTCATGAAGCCCTACACCTCCAGATGCCTCACCCGTGAAGAGAGGATCTTCAACTACAGGCTGTCCAGGGCAAGGCGGGTGGTGGAGAAACGTCTTTGCATCCTGGCCAACAGGTTTCAGTACTTCTCACCACCATGCAGCATCGCCCAGAGGCCATGAGGAACATCGTGGAAGCTTGCTGCATCCTGCACAATTCTCATGGCACACCCGCTACCCAGTCTTGCAGAACAGGCTCGTGGACCTCCAACAAGGCGATGGGACATGGAGCCTGGGGAATGAGGCAAGGGCAAAAACCTGATAGACACTGAGGATGTGCAAGCCCCAACAGAGCCTCATTGTGAAGGGAAGAAGCAGCGCAACCTCTTGAAACACTTGGTGCAACTCCCCAGCTGGAGCAGTGGAGTGGCAAGACAGGATGATAGAGATTAATGGATGCTTCCTTCATCCTGTCTCATCACACTGATGAAATTGGGCCATGTATGTTGGGTGGCCTACAATGAACAGGGGCATATTATAAAGAGTTGTGTTTATGTTGACATGTGTGGATGATTGATTACATTATTATTGATAAAAAAGGGCCATAGGTGTGGCACCTGGGAGGTGGCCATACAGTCCCACATGCTTGCACTGGAGGTTTATCTATCCCACAGCTATTACCCATCCCAAAGGTATCCCTGCCCATCCCACAGCTATCTTAACCCATCCAAAGGATACCTTGCCCATCACACAGCTATCTTAAACCCATCCCAAAGTTATCCCTGCCCATCCCACTGCTATCTTAACCCATCCCAAAGGTATCCCTGCCCATCCCACAGCTATTACCCATCCCACAGTATCCCTGCCGTCCGATTGCTATCCTTACCCATCCCACAAGCATGCAAAGGCTTAAACCATTTCTAAAAGTTTCCACCAAGACTTTATTTACAAAAATAAATGAGCAAGTGTGTGAAGCAAGATAATCTTTATTAATAACAAGCTGTAAAAGAAAAATGACTCAAGTCAAGTGTCCAAATAAAGGCTACAGGTTAGCCACGAGTCTCTGGCACTCTTCTCTGTCATTCAGAGGGTTGCCCAAGTCTCAGGGGTGAAAGATCCAGGTGCTGTGGAGGTGGCTGCTGCTGGAGTGCTGGTCTGCAAGCGCCACTGGGTGCCTGGCCCGAGAGGGCAACAGGGACGGTGTGTTGAGGACCTCTCACACAGCTGGCTCAGACCTGTTGTATTGATGAGCTCCTTCCTCCATGCCATGGGGTGTCAGCCCAGTACCCAAGCCAGGCTTGGCTTTGGTTAGAGGAAGGACACTGTAGTGGGCTGTCTGTTTGCAGTTGGTGAGGACTGCGTGGGTTGGCATGGTTGGCGTCGGTGCATCGGTGGCAGCAGTGACGTGGTGGCATCGGTGGCATCATTGGAACTGGTGGCAAAGATGGCAGTCCGATGAACCTGTGCCTGGACTGGGAAGGGCTGCTGCCTGTGCTGATCTGACCTCCTGGTAGCTGTAGCCCTGGTAGTGAGGCCTGTGGGAAGCCTTGGAATGGGAGGGACATCACCTGGGTGGAGGAGCAGACCTGGACTGGGTGAAGCAGGTTCATCTGGATCTGGAGGGTTGTGAAGCAGATCGGTGATCCTGTCCTTCACCACCTGGTACTGGGGTCCGCCATGTCCATGAGGGTCGCGTTCACATAGGTGAGGAAGGGCTTTGCGGTTGGAGGATGAGGAGTCGGTGTGACCAGCTGAGAGTGGAAATCTATGCTGCTCCGGATGTGACCTGATCTCCAGCAGGATAGTGTGGCTCTCCCCTCCTGTCTGGCTCTCTGCCTTTCTGTGGAGTGGAGTTGGGGTGGATGCGGGTTGGACTGTGGTGGAAGTGCCGTCTCCTTTCTCCCACTGTGCCAGGAGTCCTCCACGTGCTCCGCCACGGTTAGAAGAGATGTCTGTGTGGTTCTCCGTCGTGGCACGCTCCACACACACCTGCCTGGAGACAGGAGCTGACTCTCCGGCCGGAAGAGGACTGGCTCTCAGCAGGCTGCCTGAGAGAGAGGTTGGAGAGGGGCTGCTCCTTGGTGGCGGATCTCACCCTCCAGGAATCTGCACTTGGCCATGATGTAGCTCTCGTCTGTCAGCTTGACCACAGCCTGGCCAGATTTCTTGAGGTGCAGCTTCACATATCAGGTGTGCATGGTTGCTTCCACCAGCCGAGGAGCACCTCCGAAGTGTAGCCCAGTCTTTCTGCCTTCTCTCTCCAAGCAGCCTGCTTCCTTTTTGTGTCCCTATAGAGCCTGTGTCCCTTCCGCCATAGAAACTCTTCTCTCTCAGCCACTCCAGCACCTCATCCTCATGTTCCTCTTCATGTTGTATTCCCTCCTCTCCCGTTCTGTGTGTCTACCTCTTCCTCCTTTTGCAGGACCACATGGACCCTCATCAGAGGGGCTTCCAGGTTGTAGGGGCTGCCTCCTCACAACCACCAGCAGCAGCCAGCACCAGCAGGACCAGCAGCAGCAGCACCAGCAGCACCAGCAGCACCCAGCACCAGCAGACCAGGATCAGCAGCAGCAGAGTAAGCATCAGGAGCGCCAGCAGCACCAGCAGGACCAGGAGGCACGAGGGCCAGGGGGACCAAGCAGGGACCAGGGAGCACGAGCAGGCCAGGAGCACCAGAAGACCAGCAGGATGAGGAGCAGCTTCAAGCAGAGTAAGCACCAGCAGAAGCACCGACCGCCAGAAAGTAGCATCCAGCAGAAGTAAGCACCGCAGAAGCACCCACCGCCAGAGAGCGTATCTCAGCAAGTAACACCAGCAGAAGCACCACCGCCATAAGCACTCATCATCAGCTCCTCCAGAAGCAGAAAGCAGCAGAAGCCCAGCCCCAGGAAGAGCGAGCCCGTGCTGCAGAAGCCCCAGCAGAAAAAGCAGAGTGAGGCCAGGGTGGGGGAGGGTGGCCCTGTCCCTCTTGCCAGGGCTGGCAACAGAATGGCTGAGCTTCTCTTCTCCCATAGTTGGGGTTGCTGGCCTGGCAGCAGCTGGCAGGCAAGGCATGCAGCAGGCTGGCAGGCAGGCAGGCAGCAGGCAAGGCTGGCAGAGGATGGCAGGCAGCCAGAGGCAGGCAGGCAGGCAGGCAGCAAGGCTGGCAGCAGGCAGGCAGGGCAGGAAGCAGGCAGCAAGGCTGGCAGGGCAGGCTGCAGGCAGCAGGCAAGTGCAGCAAGCGCTGCCAGCAGGGCTGCAGCGCAGATGGATGCAGGCAGATGAGCAGTCAGGCATAAGAGCTTGCAGCCAAGCGCTGGCAGCGCAGGCTGGCAGGTGGCGCAGCAGTCAGTGGCAGATATAAAAGAATAGTAAGCATAACTATAACAAAGCGTTCTTCGTTCTGAATGTTGACCTGCCTTGAGAGCTGCTTCCCTTTATATCCGCGGGACTACGCAATTGCATCCTCCCCCTCATGCCGCACTGAACGGCTAGCATCCGCTAGAGCATTCCGCTAAGCCATCCGCTGGCATCCGTAGCATCGCTGTGCATCCGCTTCATCGCTCGGCTTCCGCTCTGCATCCGCTTCATCCGCGTCCATCTGCTCGCATCCGTCTTTTCCGCTGCGCGTCCCGCTCTTGTTGCGGTCCCCCAAAGCCTTGCGGATGTTCCATCCGCTCCCATCTGCTTCCATCCGCTAGGCTTCCTTCTGGCATCCGCTTTCCATCCCGCCCTGCTCCTCCCCCGGTCATTCCTTTCCGTGTTGTCCGCTCTGGTTATGCAAATTTTTGCCCCTTTTGAGAGCAGACAACAACGGATGGAACATTTTTCTCATCTGCTGTGTCCTTTTTACAAATGTTTTGCATCCGTTCGCCAGTGTGACAGGGCCTTAAGATCCATACTGCAGTCTCTAAGAGTATATGCAGAAATTATGCCAACTGCTGCAATTACTCTGCACTGATGATACAGATACATACTAAAAAGGCTGAGAATTTTTCTTCTTCTAATTCATCAGGAACCAAATCTCCTTTTGCCTCTAGAATCCGTTTGCACTTTATAAAGGAATATACCCCTCTTCCTCACCTGATTTTTTTTTCAGATGCTTTCAATGAGAATTTCCAGTATTCCAGGGATTATAATCCAACATTACTAATGAGGATTTCTGGCTGGTTGGAGAGTTTGGAAATGTAAGTCATTATTATAAGACACACCAGGTTTGTAGCTGAATATTAGCTCAAGACCACACATTAAATTGGATACATTTGATAATGTGCCATGAAGTCAGCATTGACTCTTAACAACCACATAGATAGATGTGTTTGTGTACCTTGCTGTTGGTTGTCATCTTTCCTTACCTTCCTTGTTTTCCATCTGTACATTTTTCAAGACAGTTGACAATTCACATAATATATTCAAAATATTTTGAGCTTGGTCATTTGTGCCTCATGTGAGAACTCCGGATAGCATTGTTCTATGGTCCTTCAGTTTGTTTTCTTGGTATTCTCAGGAATCTTCTCCAACTTCAGAGCTCAGTGGTGTAAATACTGCTTTTTCAAAGTCTAACTTTCACTTTTGTACAGTATCAGCATTGGAATGCACAAGCATTCTTGATGGACTTCCATGATCTGACAGCAATCATAGTCAATCTGTGGACCACCAATATTGCCTTCTTGGTCGACCATGCTGGCTGCTGGGAACTCCAATTCAGCAACATCTGGAAGTTGCCTATCCTTGCTTTTCAATTTTCAATGAGTAGAGATGCTGTATATTTAAAAATTTTAAGTCACACTTAAATTGTACCTGCTTATAATATGGGATTCCGAAAACTGTACATTTCTACTGGGTTTTGTTGCTGAATAAGAATTATACCTAACAAAATAGATACCTTTGTCTTTCATGCCAACCTTCAAAATCTGAATTAAGTGATCAAACCTGATTATGGGTTATGGCTTTCAGCAGTCCAAAGTTTCAACAACAAATACTCACTTAGAATGACCAGTCAACATTCAAGTGAAATAAAATTATATTTACAATATCAGCCACTGAAGAGAAGAAATGTTTAATGAAATATTGCTTGCATTAAATTGTCAGCTTTAACAACTCTTTTTAATATTTCCTTTTATCCTGAAGCTTGCACTTTATAATCCTCTTATGAGACAGACAGGAGAGCACTCGGCACCTAAATACCACGGAAAGGAAAGGCCCTGTCACACTGCCCAACGGATGCAAAACGGACACTGCTCCCAAAAGGGGAAAAAATTTGCATAACTGGAGAGGATAACACGGACGGGGGGAGGATGCAGGGCGGATGGAAAGCGGATGCGGAATGGAAGCTTAGCGGATGGAAGTGGATGGAAGCAGATGGAAGCGGATGGCACATCCGCAGGGCTTCCGGGGGGCCTCAGCAAAGCGGACGCGGAACGGATAAGCGGATGCCGAGCGGATGAAGTGGTTGCAGAGCGGAAGCCTAGCGGATGCACAGTGAAAAGCCGAACGGATGCCTGCGTTAATTGTGCATGCGGGGGGATGCATTGCATAAGCCACACCGGATATAAAGGGAAGCCAGCTCGCACGTGGCCAGCTATTCGAGGAAAGACCTGCGCAGAAACATCGAATCCTTGCCGCCCTCGCCTGCATGCCTGCCTGCAAGCCTTGCTGCCAGCCTTCGCTGGCCAGCCTGCCTCCGCCTTCTTGCGCCAGCCTCCTCGCCAGCCTTGGCTCTCTTCCTGCCTGCCAGCCTTCGCTGCCTAGCCTGCCTTCCAGCCTCCGCTGACAGCCAGTCTTGCCTGCACAGCCTTGGTGCTGCCAGCCTCCCTGCCAGTCAGCAAACCCCACAAACCATGGGAAAGGTGAAAGTCTCAGCAACTGCCGCCATCCCTTGCAAGAGGACAGGGCCACTCTCCCCGCCCCTTTCCCTGACTCTTGCTTCTGCTGGGCTTCTGCTGAACTTGCTCCTGGCTGGTGCCTTCTGCTGTCTGCCGTACTCTGCTGAAGCTGCCTCCTGGCAGTTGGTGCTTCTGCTGCCTGCGTTACCTGCTCTCAAAGGTGCTGCCGGCTGCTTCCTCTGGCCTGCTCTGCGTGCTCCTGGTCCTGCTGCTGCTGGTCGCTGCTGCTGCAGGGCTGCGGCTCCTGTGTTACTCTGGCTGCCTGCCTGTCTGTGCTGCATCTGCCTGCTCATGCTGCATCTCTGCTACTCTGCTGCTGCTTGATCTGCTCCTGCTATCTTGTCCTGCTGCTGCTGCTTGCTGCTGCTCTGCTGAATGATGATCCTTGCTTGCTGTGTCTGTACTGTCTGCTTCGCTGTGGTTGGAGGAGCAGCCCCTACCACCTGGAGCCCCTCTGAGGAGGCCCATCTGTCCTGCCAAAGGAGGAAGAGGCTATGTGGGACGGCGAAGAAGGCAATACTCCATTGAGGAGGAACACGAAGATGAGTGCTGAGTGGCTGAGAGAGAATGATCTATCTATATGGCGGAAGGGACAGCCGGCTGTAACAGGGACACCACAGCGGTAATGCAGCGCTGTGAGAGAGAGAGCAGAGATATGGGTACACTTCGGAGGTGCTCCTCGGCTCTTGGAAACATATGCACACCTGGTACGCGAAGCCTGCACCTCAAGAAATCTGGCAGCCAACTGGTAAGCTGACGACAGAGAGGACCTATCTCATGGCCATGGTGCAGCTTCCTGCGGGTGAGATCTGCCACCGGAGGAGCTGCTCTGTCTACCTCTGTCTACCCCTCTCTCGGAGCCTGCTGAGGCCCAGTACTCTTCTGGCCGAATCAGTCCCTGTCTCCACGGCAGGTTTTCCTGTGAGCGTTGCCATGTGGAGAACTCCGGAACAGCTGTTTTAACCATGGTGACGCCATGTGAGGACCTCCCTGGTTGTGGAGAAAGAGACATCGAGTCCACCAAGCAGTCAATACGCCATTCCACCCCCCCAGCTCCACCATCACACAGAAAGCAGAGAGACAACAGCAGGAGGGCAGAGCCAACACTGTCCTGCTGAGATCGGACACCATCGTCACCAGCATAGATCTCTCTCTCAGCTGCGTCACACTGACTCCCTCATCCTCCAACCGCAAGCCCTTCCTCACCTATGTCAAACCCAGGACCCTCAAGACTGGAGGAACGACCAGACCAGTGGTATAGGCCGATCACCTGAGCTGCTTCACAACCCTCCAGACCAGAGGAACCCTGCCCCACCCATCCAGGTCTGCTCCTCCATCTCTTACCCCAGTATGTACTCCTCATTCCAATGCTCCCAGGCCCTCAACCTACCAGGGCTAGGCTACCAGGAGCCAGACAAGGCACAGGCAGCAGCCCTTCCAGTCCAGGCACAGAGTCCATCGGACGACAACCGTTGCCACTGGTTCCACTGATGCTATGCACCATGCCACCCACGACAATGATTTTGCCCTGGACAACTACAATGCCACCCACTGCCAGTCCTCACCCAGGCCTTGCAGACGCAGACGCCCTCCACTACACTACCCTCTCCACCCATCTCAGTCGTCAAGTGCTCCGGCCTCAGACATCTGTCATCTAATTACTGGGGCTGACACCCCATGGCATGGAGGCAGAGCCTCTCAGCATTCCACGGTCAGCCAGCTTGGCTGAGCAGCTTCCTCACACACTATCCCCTGTTTCTCCTGCTCCAGCGACGCCCAATGACATACAACCAGCACTCCAGCAACACCCACCCCACAGCACCTGGAACCCTTCTCCCTGAGACTTGGGCACACCTCCACTGACCAAATAAGATGCCAGAGACTGTGGTAGCTGGCTACCTGGACTTTTTTGGACAACTTGACTTGGTCATCTCTCTTTGTTTTACAGCTTGTTGTTCAATAAAGGTTTATCTTTGATTCATAACACTTGCTTCATTTCTTTTTTTAATAAAGTCTTGAAATGGAAACTTTTAGAATTGGTTTAAGCTTTTGCATGCTTGTTTGGATGGGTTAAGAATAGGCAGGGGATGGGCAGGGATACCTGTGGAATGGGTAAATAGCTGTGGGGCTGGTAAGGAATAGCAGTGGAAGCCTAAGCCTCCAGTGCAAGCATAGTGGGACTGTTATGGTCCATCCCCCTCCTGGTGCCACACCTATGGCCCTTTAATTATCAATAAATAATGTACTAATCATCCACACATGTCAACACAAACACAACTCTTTATTAAACGCCACTGTCATTGTAGGCCCAACCCAACATACATGGCCCAATTCTCCGTGTTGATGAGACAGGATGAAACGGAAGCACCATTAATCAGAAGATGAAGGTTAAGCACCTCATTAATCATCTATCATCCTGTCTAGCACTCCACTGGCTCCACTGGGGAGTTGCCCCAGTGCTCTCAGGAGGTTGCGCTGCTTCTTCCTTCAGCGCTGAGGCTTCTTGTCTAGGGGCCTTGCAATCTCAATAGTGTCTTATCATGCGGGCGTATCTCGCCCTTGCCTCATTCCCCAAGGGACCGCTACCCCCAGTGTTACACTGCGCAATATGCTCTGCTCATCGAGATGTGTTATTGCCTTGCTGGACAGTCCACAAGCCTGTCCTGTAACACTGGTAGCGGTGCGCATGAGATTGTGCAGGATGCAAGCAAGCCTTCCATGATGCTCATGGTCTCTGAGCTATGCGTGCATGGTGGTGAGAAGACCTGGAACCTGTTGGCCAGGATGCAAAGGCGTTGTCCATCCACCTGCCTTGCCCTGGACAGCCTGTAGTTGAAGATCCTCTCTTTACGGTGAGGTTCTGGAGGTGTAGGGCTTCATGAGGAGGTTGTGAGGGAAAGGAATCTGGTGCTCTGGCTTGGTCAACCTGGGTCAGGCGCTGCACAACTCAATTAAACATGGCTGGAGGCAATCCTCAATGAAGTTCTGGAACACCGAGTGTCTTCGTTCCTGAGGCTCCACAATCAGCTTGTTGTACAGTCCAATCCTCTGCTCTTCTGGTGAACATCTTCGGACCCAGACGCTTCTTGGCTACCTCCTTTTTTTCCCGTAGTATGTTTCACAGAAGCCTGTAGATGGCTCGCACTGTTGCAGAGGATGGTGGCTGCCAAAAGGATGTGTACGATCCACGTTGTCATACTGGATGGCTGTGGAAGAAGGAAGAGTCAGATGAAGGCTGCAGAGGTCTGGCATCAGCTGGCGCTGTCTGAAAGTAGGATGCAGATGAGTTGCTCCCCTTTTTATAGGCAATATAGGTGTCCCTTTGCATCCTCTAGGCATCCTCTTGCATCCTGTAGACATCTAATTATCCGAGATAGGTCCCTCTGCGAACATTTTTCCATTTAAATGCTTTGTTTCCACTAAGGCCATCCGTTTCTGCATCCGTTCTACGTCCATTCCGCTTCCTCCTGCGTCTGAGCGGATGCGAGTTGCGCGATTTGCAAGCGGCATGCCTAGCGGAATATAGCGGATGCGTAACGGATGCAGAAGGATGGCGTAGCAGATGCATAGAACTGATGAATTGGATACATTTTCACGCAAAAGTTTTGAGCAGCCTCAAAACTTTCTGAGCGATGAAACGTCAATAAACGGATGCGGACGGATACTGAGAGGAAGCTAAACGGAGGCAAGTGAGTAACATCGCGTAACCAACTGAATAACCAACTGATGGCAAGCTTTTTTGTCCGTTTTACATCCTCTTTGCATCCGTTGGTGCAGTGTGACAGGGGCTTTAGTTTCTTTGCTTTGGATGAGCAGAATAGACTTTTTTTCATCTTTTAAAAAAGAACTTCAGTTCTTGATGAAGCCACCTTGTTTTTTGTTTTTTTAAATGGTGTCTTTTTTTTTCTCTGATCACCATAAAAAAGTTGATATAGATATTGCTGGATACAGGTAGCACTATTTCATGACTGAATTTCAATTTTAATAGCCATATTTGCATTGCTCCTTTGGCAATTATATGCCTACGAAAGGATGTCTATCAAAATGTTAACAAGAATGGTGTTTAATCCATCAGATTTATTGAAACCAAATACTTTTACAAGTTCTGTCATAAATCTAGGTCAAATACCAAGAACACGGCCTTATTTCCCATAAACCAGTCAGTTTATTACAAGCAAAAGTGGCAGACTAAAGAAGGATTCCATCTCATCTGATTTCCATGCATAAATAGAATGGCAAAATTGTATTGTTCAAGGTCTGGTTTTATATGCATCTGCTAAATGTTCAGACTATTTTATTAAAACCTGTAAATCAAATCAAAGATAGGAAAACTGAGTATGGCATATGCGAAATTTAATGTCAATAGGAAAACCACAATACAGATGTGTTGAAATTTTCACACATTGGGTGGCTATTAATGGAACTGATTTCTAGATGGGAGCTGGGGAATCTCCAGTTCTCCTCCTGTTTATGAACTACCAGTCTACAGTTCAAACCAGTGTGGCCAATGCTAAAGGATGTTGGCTATTGTACTCCAGCATTTATTTACGAATTAATTCTAGTACTAATACAGGTAGTCCTTGATTTACAACCATTTATTTAGGGATCGTATAAAGATACAACAGCACTGAAAAAAGGTGGCTTATGATGATTTTTCATACTTGGAACCATTTGCAGCATCCCCATGATCATGTGATCAAAATTTGGACACTTGGCAACCATTATGTGTTTATGATGGGTGCAGCGTCCTGAGGGCATCTGATCACCTTGTGTGAGCTTCTGTCAGACAAAGTCAATGGGGAAGCCAGATTCATTTTACAACCATGTTAATTTAATCTCTGCAGTGCTTCACTTAACAACTATGCAAGAAAGGTAGTAGAAGGGGAGTAATTCATTTAATCTGAATGTCCCTCCATGTGGTATGACTCAGGGTGGTATCTATTCCATAATTCAGTTCACAGGTTTAAAATTATAAGGCAGAATTACTCTGCTCCAGAGATATTTACAATGGCATGTGATTTCTTAAAATGTTTGTGTTAACTGAGTTTGGACAAATTGGGCAAACCCCAGTCAAATAGAACATCATCCATCTAAGCATCCTAGTGCTTAGATACCTGTTAATAATCTCAAAGCCATCCCTACTACTCTCACAGCTGAACATATTATCTCCCCACTTCTTCTCCGATTAGGAGTAGCAAGAGCAAGAAGGTACAACAGGGAAAAGAAAAGATTCTTTCTCATATACAATACTATAATGTCTTTGGGCCCAAAGAAGGTGCCGCTGGGATAGTAGAGAGAGCACCCTATTGGTTAATTTGCCTTCCAGGAATTGTGGTTGCTGTCTGTAGTCACAATCTTGTGGGCTCTGCCCCACTATGGCAGCCATTTTGTAAAACTGGCATTTCTCTGAAACTACCCTGGTTTGTAAATATGCTCACAAAATGCCCTTCAAATTCAAAATGTGCCTCTAGCCTCACAAGGTTTCTTTAACCTGCTGTAGGGCTTTTCCTCATGGGAACCAATGTTCAAAGAATCAGCTTTTCATTGTCATTTTTTTCCCCAGAATTCAGAAGAAATAAAAATGCATTCTTCTATGCTTTGGGACTGTCTTCTCCTGCCCAAGTAAGTTTTGGAGCAGAGGTGAGGCTTGGATGGTGATTCACAGCACCAAAAACATCCTGATTTTGCTTGCAAGCTTTTAAGAAAAGTGTTCCTCACCTACCCAAATGCCACAGGGATAGTTGCAACCTTTCTAGACTTCTCTGTAATAACTGATGAGCATCTAAATATAAATACTAGGTTGACTGGATCTCAGCAAATTTTCAATAAAATTAGGATTTCCTCTTAATAAAATAATCCACTAATGCTGATTTTTCAGTCCATTTTAATTCCCAGGTTCAAGTTTCCAGTAGGCTTTATACTTCATCATCTTACAAGTTAGCAAATGAGGAAAGGAAAGCTAATTAGATATTTTTAGAGGTCAATATATTAAGATTCAGCTTTCTGTTTAGTGCTGATAATATATATTCGGCTATTGTTAGCTATTAAGCAAACCGTGGCAATGTTCTAATTCTAATGGCTCAATTGAGTACAAACTTAAATCATGGATTTGAATCACCTTCAGTTAAACCCTAGATCTAATCATTAATGTTTCCTAAAATTAACAAAAAAGAAAAAGTGCTGTGATGTGTCAGATCACATTTGAGGATTCATATTTCAAACAATGTTATCTGCATTAGGGATAGTCTAAACTGAACTTCCATAGCAAATTAAATGATTGGGCAAAATTTAATGTAGGTTGAAATATTCCAAGAATGGCAACTATTTATTGTATAACTGCCCAGATTATAACAGGGTAATGTGTTGAGAATTCTCTTCCTGCTAGTCCTGTTTATGTGAATTATGCATCTTTTAAATGGTAAAAAAAAAAACCAGAAATATCTCCTTCTTAGGATGTGCCCTGCTATTCTACAGTTTTTCTCTCTCCTTCTAGCTACATTTTTAGAAGGATGCAGAGGCAGACTTATCAATAAAGATGAGGCACTCATTCTACTTTGCACGATGCCATTTTCTAGCTAAAATTTTTGAAATAAAAAAATAGACAATATAAAGGTAAAGTGAGCCAGGGAGCCTGACAGATTGAATCATATTAACTCTCTCTTTATGACCTTTTTATTATCTTAAGGGGACATGGTGGCTCAGTGACTAAGATGCTGAGTTTGTTAATCAGAAAGGTTGGCAGTTCAATGGTTTGAATCCCTAGCATCGTGTAACGGAGTGAGTTGCCATTACTTGTCCCAGCTTCTGCCAACTTAGTAGTTCGAAAGCATGTAAAAATGCAAGTAAAAAAATAGGGACCACTTTGGTAGAAAGGTAACAGCATTCCGTGTACCTTCGGCATTTAGTCATGCCAGCCACAGGACCACAGAGATGTCTTTGGACAGTGCTGGCTCTTCAGCTTTGTAATGGAGATGAGCATTGCCCCCTAGAATCAGAAATAACTAGCACATATGTGCGAGGGGTACCCTTTCTTTTTATCTTAAGTAGGGGTAGAGTTGGGACCATTGGATGGAGCTGTGTTTACTGGCCAAATGCCTTTCTTGATGCTAATGAAGAGTTTGCAGAAGGTGTTTTTTTCTTTGCACCCTAAGAGAGAAACATCTGCTGCTACCTAGGATTGAACTTTAACCTTTTGAGTGGGAATCGAGTGTCTTCACCACCAGGCCACCATGCTGCTTTAGGTTGAACCATATTAATAATCTTTGCAAGTGTTTATGGCGAATCATCTGAAAATACTGACTAGGCAGTGAATAGAAATATCACCAATTACGATACATGGAACAAGGATATGTGGGTAATGTTCTTGCCTTATTTCTGTAACTAGGTGTGCTTCTAGGATTCATAAAACTACCACATTCTCTTTTTTTTAAAGTTGTTTTATTTTTAAATTATTTAAATACATCTTTGAGAGAACAGTGTGGTTCCAGGTCAGTCATATCCATAATCACAAAGCTTTCTGACATCACATCATTATTTATTACCAAATTTTCTTCTTGTGTACTCTCATAGGTTACTTTATATCAGTCTCTTTATTTTTATACAATCTTTATCTTCTTAATCATATTTTCTTATATTCAACATGTTCACAGTTCAATCTATTCATATCATTTCATTGATCATTCAGAATTTCATCTTAACTTGTATTATTCCCTTGTTGAATCTCCTTTCCAATATTACGTTAGCCACTTTTGCATATGTTTTTATTTCTATGTGCTCCCTTCCCTCTAACTTCTCATTTTTATACAAATATATATTTTCTTTTAAACAATAATATCAAACATATAACAATGTATCCTCATTACCTTATACAAGTGAATAGCAAAATATCTGATTCATTAAAATATCATAATCTTTTTCTTCCTTGATCATATATTCATATAGTTAATGTGTTTACAATTTAATCAATTCATATCATTTCATTGACCATTCAAGATTTTAACTTAGTTTATATTATCCCCTATTATATTTCCCCAATATTGCCACTGTTGCATATTTTAGTTTCTATATGTTCTCTTCCCTCTAACATATCATTTTTACACAAATACATTTTCTTTTAGTCAATAATATTAAACTTATAACATTATATTCTCATTACCTTATGAAAATGAACAACAAAATATATAGTTCATTAAAAATATTATCATACTATATAGTTATATCTATTCTCTATCATTCTCCACATAACATTTCCTTTCATATCCTAACTATTAATCAATTATATTTTTCAGATATAAACATATATCTGTCTTACTTGGTTGATTTATTATAAGTTCTTATTTTCATCTATTCCATTTTAATTATTCCTTCTTATTCTTTTTCTAATTCTTATTCCAAGCTCCTCAAAATGTATTGTATATATTTATGCTACTAAGATACCTCTTCATATGGAGTCTTCTTCTTTTCCATATCTAACCATCGCCTCTAAATCTCTTTTTTATGTTAATTCATAGTTTCTTTGCTTGCTTGCCATTTTCTATCATCTTTTGGGTTTTTCCCTTAATCCTTCTTCCATTTTTCTTCATTTTTCTGATGTTTTTTTCTCCCATTTCTCAAAGTTTGTTCCTACCCTTTTCTAACCATTTCATTTATCAACAGTTCAATCTCAATATGCCCCTTATTTATTACATCTATCGTTAATATCTCAAGTTCAGTTTCTTTTTTCTTCTTTTGTGTTATTTGCTATTCCTTTTGTTCCATTTCACTGTCTTCTCTGTCTTCTCGCTCCTCCCCCTTCTTTCTTTCTTTCTTCTTCTTCTTCTTCTTCTTCTTCTTCTTCTTCTTCTTCTTCTTCTTCTTCTTCTTCTTCTTNTCTTCTTCTTCTTCTTCTTCTTCTTCTTCTTCTTCTTCTTCTTCTTCTTCTTCTTCTTCTTCTTCTTCTTCTTCCTTCTTCTGCTACCTTTGCCATTTTTGAATTTTCCTCTATGTTTAGTGCATATATCCAAAATTCTGTCCCACATCTCATTCATAACTCGAAGATCCATCTTTATATCTGTATATATGTCACTCATCTTTATACTATATTACTTATTATTCGAATTGTCCAAAATCCAGTAAATTTTATTTTATTTGAGCCAGTGTCTCTTTTTTGATGTACACCACATAAATGATTTGCCTATCGAAGAAAATATAATTAAATTATATATTGATATGGCTAAAAGTTCTGAATTTCAAAAATCAGGATGATACCTGAAAAGCATTCGTGTTTTCTAAGACTCTTTGCTGCCATCAAGTAATTATCCTCATTTATGAAACTCAAACCTAGCTGCTCTATACATTAATTCTCATTCACACTTCTTCTATAATGTTAAATACTATATGAATATTTGTATACAAATGCAAATATATCAAATAAAACTTGCTTTTATTTTCAGATAATGGTGGTTCTTTCTGACTGTATTTATAATTCAATGCTTCCATTATGCTTCTGAACTGCTGAAAGGTGTACCGAGAAAAAAATATGATTTAGTTAGTATTATGCTATTCGTTGATTTTCTTCTGAGTATATCACCTTCATTAATGGAGAGTTTATTCAAAGTATTGTTTTCGGAATGACTTGTGTGATTACTACGTTACTTGCTAGGCTCCTAAGAGACTATTTTACAAACACAAGTAACACAATTTCTAGCAAATCTTGTTCCATTTGTAGCCAATTCCACCTATCCTGCATAATTCCAAAGAAATATTTCAATTTCCGAAGGAGAAAAGGTCTTCTGTTTCTGGAAGAAAAGTTAGGACAATAAGTAAAACATTTATTTGTAACTGTAATCCTTTAAGGGTTAAGGATCTTGTTATATTACAGGTGGTATGTTGTTTTGAGGTCACAAATGGGATGAATATATAACAAAGTATTTTCAGGAGATAGTTTGTTTCAAGAAAAGAGAAGACAAATGGGATCCCTCTTACAATTGCCCTATCCCTCCATCCCCCATAATTCAGAATAAAATTGAAATAATTGTCTTGATCATCTTCTTCTTAACCAAATATAAAAATACAGTACATGGTCATAAAAAAGAGAGGCATTTCTGAATTGTTGCTTACAGTGTGGCATCAATAAAGATTATTTGCATTGCAACAGAAAATTTTTTTTAACAATCACTAGTTAAGGGGGAAAACAAATCCCTCTATCTATACTGTCTGTTTTAAACTGCTAAAGCTTGAACTAGAAAAACCTATTGTTAAAATGGTTTATGAAGCAAGCAATGCTGGATATACACACATACACACACACATTTCCTTTGGGGATAAACAATATTATGGAAAGAATAGAAAGGGCATGAAAAGTAGTAAGCCAAAGGGATTAGACATGAGATAAAAAGGGAAAAATAAACATCGCTAAGTAATTTACATTAACCAATTTATTATACTCTTTATACCTTTTCTAACTTTGCAAGCCATCCTTGTTTCAACTATGTGCCTGCACCATTTCCAACACTGTATCTTGTTCTTTAAATTAAATATTTAATCAATTTCCTTTGAAGGATCATGTAAATTCCACCTAACCTTGACTTTTGGTCTTTCCCTTGCTTCCAACCCATGCAGGGTTCCTGCAAATATTTATTCTGCAATTCAACTCTCATTCATTCTCTATGACCAAGCCAATTATATTATACTGGTCATTCACTTTTACATTTAATCCATATTCATTCTGCACCCCTTTATTCTTGACTCTATCTCTTCCTGTTTAACCATCACACGCTTCTTATATAATCCATTTCTCCTGCATTCAGAGTTTGTCTTGAAATACACAGCTCTCAATCAAGTGGGCACATTCTATACATAGCAATTTTTCATTTCTTGAGGGTGGAGCTGGCGTCACGACGATACGGCATGGGATCTTGGAGGTCTGAGATCGCTGCCAATATCTTTGCTCCTGGATGGTCCAAGTGGATCTAAACTGTCCCAAAGAGACAGTGAATGTAAAAAGTGCATCCTGTCGATCCCAGGGATATCGCAAAGACCCTGGTAGATCCAGGAGAAGCTCTTTTCGCCAGCGGCAAAGAGGCAGCCATTAAAGCTGCTGAAGTTGGGACAGCTCCGAAACGAAAGAGAAGTGTGCCGGTTTGGTGAGAACTTTTTCTTTATTTTAAGACTTGAAAGGACTAAAAGGAAAGAAAGAATCTGTAAAAATTTTGACAGAAGTGATTAAGCAGCAATTTAAATAGGAATGTCAAACTAATATTTTTATTTTTTTTCTTATTATGCTGGATTTTCTACACATGATCTTATATTTTGAAATTGGACTGGTTTTTTTTCTCTTCTTTTTATTTAATCATTTCTCTTTTCGACTTTTATAATATTCTAAGCCAGAGACTCCTTCTAGTTATTTTTTTTAAAATATCCTTTTCTTTTTTTAATTAATTCTTATTATATTTTGCTTGGAAAAGGAGAGGGAAAGTGAAAGCTAAAGAAACTTTGTAACACTGCCAACTAGAGGCTTGGAAATATTCTATTTCTCTTTTTGACCAGACAAAGCTGAGAAAGAACTGAGACTTTTTTTCAAGGACATTGCTGTTTGATAAGATAGAGGGAAGAGCATGGAGAGTATTATTGCAGGTACTCTTTGGGTTTCTATCAACAGCTGGAGTCTGGTGTTGAAGCTTAGGAAAAGAAAAGGTGATAAGTCTTTGGAGAAGAGAGTATAAATAAGAGCCTTGGATAATTAAACAAAGTGCAGTGTACTCTTTTTATTCTTTCGAAGCTGTGCTACCCCTCCTCGTCAGTTTACTTTTTTTTTTTTGTAATAGCTAACTTGTCTTTGATTTTTTTTCTTGTCTTTGGAAGTTAAATTTCTACACTTTTTATTTTAAAGGAAAAGCTTTGGTTTAATGTTTCCCTTCCTTTTCTTTTTAAGGGAGTAGCCTTTTTTTTCACTCTCCCTTCCTGGTATTTTTGTCTTTCCATCTTACCTTCCATATTGGGGTTTGTTTGTTTTTTTTTTGGTTTATTTTTAAGCAATTTTCCATTTCTTTTGCCTAATGGTCACTCTTTTCAACAGGCAATTACTTACTTATTATTTACTACCTTGCTATCATTAGTTGTATGTTTTAAAATTCCTCTCTATCCATATCTTACTTTAGCAATATATTATATTACCTTATAATTTTATTTTATTACTATATATTTAGTTTACAAAGATACATCAATTCATCATCTTGTTGTAGTTCTTTAATTTTTATAATCATTTATACAAGCCATCTTTATATACTCTTTACAAGTAATCCAACAGTTTTTCACCAAATATGAGTACCTCATTTGTTGGTGGTTCTCCAAATGGCCCAAATACAATGGTGAGAAACTTAATAATGTGATTCACTTTTTTCTTCTGCACATGTAAGATAGACACTCTAACAAAATGTGGCAAATTGTGCGTAAAATAGAAAACTTTGTATTTTAAATGCCTCAGCATATGCACTTAGCAATTAGTGTAAATTAGCAAGCGTTGTGGGTTTTAATATTACTCTTGCCTCTGAGATTTGTTACCTGTACTAGTTAAAGAGGACAACATGAGTTCTGTAATTTAATATCTGCTTTTTTTTTCAGGGGTTGGGCAGCGGTCATCTGAGTTCACAAGGTATGTCATGAGATCATGACCAGGTGTAGAGATGGTGCTTTATTTAAAATATCTGCCAGAGGCTCAACTGTCTGTAGTTGTGATGAAGTCTCTGATAAAACATACTGTTAAGCTATTTTCCACTTTAAAAATAGTAAAAAAGTATCAAAGATACTTTGAAGCTCAAGGTAGACTAAAAACCTGGAAAGGAAAGCTGATGCATAAATGGCAGCTTAAGAGGATCTGACCACTGACATTTCTTTGGTGTTCCTAGCAAACTGAAGGGACATGGATTGATACTGTATATTTCTTCATTCCCTGCAGCTCTCTTTATATTTGTTCAATGAAATCTGTTAGGATTTTTACCAGTGGTGGGATTCAAATAATTTAACAACTGGTTCTCTGCCCTAGTGATTTCTTCCAACAACCAGTTTGCCAAACTGCTCAGAAAGTTAACAACCAGTTCTCCCGAAGTGGTGCAAACTGGCTGAATCCCATCACTGATTTTCACTTTGATTTAAGCCTGTTGTCTCTAGATCAGGGGTGTTAAACTCACAGGCCACAGGCTGTATGCATCATGTGCTGGCCACCCCCACCCCCATTTTAGTAAAAAAGTTGCAATATGTCATGTGACAACAACATGTCATCATGAGTTTGACACCCCTGCTCTAGATCCTAAAAAGTCTTTATTGGGGATCAGCTGACACATTGATTTTGTATGATTTATCACCAAATTCATTTCTGTTGGTTCTTTTATCACCATTTTATTCATCATTCACAGCTATCTCTAACCTATGGTTTACTGTTTATTATACAACTACAGTTTAGTATCAAATGTTCAAATGTTTTGACATGCATGTTATTATTTTTATTCATAATTAATCTCGTTTCTTTAGTTCCTTGCGTACATTAATGGCTCCATGAAAATCAAATCATCTTAACTTAGATTCACAACATCCTTCCCCTTTCTCTTGTTCTAAATCCATGGTGCTGTTCTATTTTGTTTCATTTAATTTCATTATTTCATTTCTGCTTTTTAGCATATACTCTTTTGATCTGTTGGAATCTTCCACACCCATAGTGTTTGTGGTATTGGTTCCCAGATATTGATCTCTACAGCCAATAGTAACTTTGGTTCATCCTTTTTCTTTTTAACATATTGCTTTTTCAATAAGAGGAATAAGCTATAGATGGACTACTTTTGTTGAACCTAGCATTAATGGCAAAATATAGTACTTATCAGATTTACCATTTGTTGGAGTTTATCACAAGTGCAATCAAACCAGTGATGGGATTCAATTTTTTTTATTACTGGTTCTGTGGGTGTGTCTTGGTGAGCATGGCAGGGGAAGGATACTGTAAAATCTCCATTCTCACCCCATTCCAGGGGGAAGGATACTGTAAAATCTCCATTCCTTCCCCATTCCTGGGAGAAGGTTACTGCAAAATCCCCACTAACCTGCTTTCCAGCTCCGTTCTCTTGTGCAGGGCAACAAAAAAAGACCCAGCTGATTAGGTGGGACTCAGGAGACAGAGAATAGATGGGGGTAGGGTCAGTCAGAGGTGGTGTTTGCCGGTTCTCCAAACTACTCAAAATTTCCACTACCGGTTCTCCAGAACTGGTTAGAACCTGCTGAATACCATCTCTGAATTAAAGNGCCGGTTCTCCAAACTACTCAAAATTTCCACTACCGGTTCTCCAGAACTGGTTAGAACCTGCTGAATACCATCTCTGAATTAAAGTGCATTTTTACCTTTAGCTAGGGACTATTTTGCAAGTCAATGTATTGTTGCTCCATGATACTAAAAACTTGGAAGTCCACACATTGTAGTGACACATACAAACTGTGTACTGACACAATCAACCATAAAATCCAAATAAACTGTTCATTATCAGCATAAAGATAAAATATATCTCCAATATAAACAAGTTTAGAAGGTGAATACATATGTAAATAAACAAAATAAAATGTTCCTCTTCAACCGTAAAGATGAAATTGCTTCATAGATTGTGATTTTTAATATCCAAGATGTTGCTCCTATTTTTTTTTTCATACCAGTTTATCTAGCACTTTCCCCCACTCTTTCTCCTATTTTTACAGCTAGGATGATTCAGATATTTCAGAGTTTATCTACTGATTTGCATTCAGTAGAATGCTTTTTGTTCCTATGGCTTTCTGTTCTTCTTCAGCGTCAGTTCTGGTCAGCTACTAATTCTGCTCTTCAAGACTTAACAGAATTAGAACAGTATAACAGGATTGAAAGGGACCTTGGACGTCTTCTTGTCCAACCCCATTCTAGACAAATGATTGTCCAATTACTTCCTAAAAACCTCCAGGGATGGAGCACCCACAACTTCTGAACACAAGCCATTTCAATGATTAATTGTTCTCACTGTCAGGAAATTTCTCCTTAGTTCTAGGTTGTTTCTCTCCTTGGTAAGTTTCCATCCATTGCTTCTTTTTTCTACTTTCTGCTGCTTTGGAAAATAGATTGATATCCTCCCACTTTTCTTCATGTTCCTCAAATATTGGAACATTGCTACTGTCCTCCCCTGAAGGGCTTCATTTCCAAACTTGCTCATTCCACAGCTCTGAGCTCTGTTCTTTCTTCAGCTATCAATTGGCCTTCCTATTCAATTTCCCACACTGTCAATTTGAATCCCCTCAAGCGGTCATACTCAAGTCAGTCATAACTGGCTTAAGCCCAGGACACCATTTCAAAGTCAGGCTTCCAGTTAATTTGATTTCATTACAGCCCCACAGAGAATTCATATATACATTACAACAAAACAAATACACAAATATAAAATTCCAATTTAACATTTCATCTCTGCATGAATTCTTTATATACAAGTGTCTACAGCGTAAGTTTCAGTCGAGCTGAGTTAACTTGTTACATGTTACTTTCCTCATTAGGTTTATTTTAGAAGACTTCAGGAGCATCTCATCCCCAGGCTGATAACTGCATGATGGAAAATCCATATGGGAAAAAGCTGAAATTAGCAACTCTGTTCAACTCTGAGCTCTCCAGTACTAAGGAAGAACAAATGGGAAAAAACTTGTCTCAATGAAGAACTTTTATTTAAAGACAGAGCTACTGAAGAATTGAGATTACAGAGAATATACATCACTCAGTGTTAGAATATTCAATTGTAGGAATTTTCTGAGCAGGTTTTTTTTTTTTTTTTTT